>CM021106.1:624122855-624148317 GCA_007115665.2 Sequoiadendron giganteum
AATGTTTCTTCCCAATCTAATATTTGAAATCCCTCGTATCTGCCATTTTCAGGATGCATTGAGAGGTCTATCTATTTCTAGGTGATTTTACAGAGCCTCATAATATAATGATACAGTATAATAGCTGCACCAATGATACATATCAACCGATGGTATCTTCTTGTACAACCCATTTGTTGGAGGAAACAAGGTCTTGGATAAGACTCATAATTATTCCATTAACTGCCAACAAATCACACCAGAATCAGCAAAGAAAAAGTAGTAAAGGAAGATCTAGAAACAGATGTATAGACTCTTCAACTTGAAGGCATAAAGGTACATATGTTTGGACCAACAATCCACATACAAAGATTATACAAAATGAAGAAATTTATCAAGGTTACAAGCCACATGAGCTTATTCACCTTGGGCTAGCATTTGGGATACAAACTCATTTTACCAAGCTTAGATTCTTAACATCTAGGTTCTCGTCTAAAAGAATTTTATAACAGAAGTTTTACGTGTGATGGATGTTAGTGTTTCTTAGATCAGATTAGATAATATATTATTCAATATAAATGCAACACATAAGACAATGAACACAACAGGATACCCTGGGAAAACCCTACTCTTGAGGGAGAAAAACCCAGCAAATGGTTCTCTTATATATGGTGATACAATAACAGAATTCTGCTTACAAATCAGGCCCAACAATGGCCAATGCTTGTTTGAAGTATTCGCCTTCCTTCTTAATACAGAGAACTGACTTCTTACATGAATTCGGACTGCTGCTACAAAGATGATGATCTGCTGTTCAAGTATGAACTTCTTCTAGGAATGCGAACTTGATATCTGTTGTTCAAGTATGAACTTCTTCTAAGACTGCGAATTTGATCTGCTCTTCAATATAATAGCGAACTTCTTGATGATATGAATTGTGTGTAATAACCAAAAGTAACCTTGTATATATATCTTCTTGGCGCCTCTTCATTTAGGTCGGCCTTTATACAAATAATAATAAATGAATAAATATAACTTAAGGCGGCCAGTCAACAAGTAAATGATATAACTCAAAATAGGGTCGGCCCATGCTCTAGTTGATATTTAATATAATTCTCTTGGGAAGTGCAGACCGACGCTGTACTAACATCAACCCTCCCTCTCAGCTAGGGATGAACTTCCATCTGCACAAGACACATTATGTTAGAATGAAAACAAAATAGAATATCACCTCAACGTGATATTAACCATTATGGCTACTCCCATAGATGGTATAAACTCATCATGGATTCCCTCACGTGATGTTGTCATGGAGTCACACACATGACATCCACCATAGCTTCTCCTAGAGGGTGGAAACAAGGGCTTTCACCTCAACTCTCTCTCATCAGAGAATTGCATTATCAAGGACTTACACCTCAACTCTCTCTCAGCAGAGAATTGTATTAACAAGGGCTTGCACCTCAACTCTCACTCAGCAGAGAGTTGCATTCTCAATAAGGATCACTGATTACTGAGACTCTTTCTCAGTCACGGCTACATTCTCCACCATACCAAGTTTCTCCCCGAAGTATACAAACTTAATCCTAGCGAGAGGCTTGGTGAGAATGTCTGTCGTTTGCTCTTCAGTGCTGATATACCTCAACTATATAGCTTTCCTTTGCACCATATCTCTAATATAGTGGTACTTGATCTCAACATGTTTTGTTCTATTATGAAACACAGGATTGACAGAAAGCTTCACATAGCTTTGATTATCACAGTGTATGATAGTAGGCTCCATTGATTGTCCAAACAATCCTGCAAGGAGCTTGCGAAGCCACACTGCCTCATGAGCTGACACACAAGCTGCAATATACTCTATTTCAGTTGTACTCAAGGCCACTGAAGACTGTTTCCTGCTACACTAGGAGATCATAGCAGTCCCCAAACTGAAGCAACAACCAGAAGTACTCTTCCGATCTGAGACACATCCTGCCCAATCAGAATCAGTAAAACCATGTAGCTCCAAATCCACGTTTGAAGAATATCTCAACCCATATCCGATTGTGCCACATAAATATCTCAGGATATGTTTAGCTGCTACAAGATGTATTTGCTTTGGTTCACACATAAACTGGCTAAGTGCACTCACTGCATAGCAAATATCAGGTCTCGTGTTAACTAGATACATCAATGAACCAATCAACTGTCTATACATCGTAGAATCCACTGGTTCTGAACTAGCTGCAGCTTCTTTCAGCTTATCTAAATTAGTCTTCATGGGTGTAGACATAGGTTTGCAGTCAATCATACCAAACCTTTTGAGAATGTCAACAGTGTATTTCCCTTGACTTAGAATCATCTCATCTGGCTTTTGCCAAACTTCTAAGCCAAGAAAGTAATGCATGAGACCTAGATTCTTCATCTCAAATTCTGAAGCTAATTCCTTCTTGCATTTTAGAATTAGATGTTCTTCACCTATAATGATCAAGTCATCAACATATAAAACCAAAATTAATGCTTCACCATTTACTACTTTGAAGTAGAGGTTAGAATCTGCATCATTCTTTGAGAAACCCAGACTTGAAAGATACTAATCAATTCTTTCATACCAAGCACGAGGAGCTTGTTTAAGACCATACAAGGCCTTCTTCAGCTTGCAGACATGAGACTCTTTCCCATGCACCTCAAATCCTTCTGGTTGCTCAATGTAAACCTCTTCTTCTATTATGCCATTCAGAAAAGTTGTCTTTACATCCATTTGGTGAATCTTCCATCCTTTAGATGTAGCAATAGCAATGATGGTTCTAACAGACGTGTAACAAGCCACAGGAGCAAAGGTTTCTTCATAGTCAACTCCCTCTTTTTGTGAGAACCTTCTAGCCACAAATCTAGCCTTGTGTTTCTCAATGCTCCCATCAGCTGCATGCTTGATCTTGAAGAGCCACTTAGAAGACACCACAGATTTGCCTTTGGGTCTAGGAACTATATCCCAAACATCGTTCTTAAGTATAGACTGATACTCCTCAATCATGGCATCTTTCCATATTTGTTGACTAGAAGCTTCTTCAACATTTGAAGGCTCTGACTCAATAATCTGACTCATCAAGGCAACATAACTAGAGAACCTGTGAGGTCTCTTGCTTTCTCTGAAGGCTCCTCTTGGAGCTGAAAACCTTTCTGCTTCCTGCATTGTCCTGCGAGCCCAAAGAGGTCTTTTCTTTCCAATCACAATGTCTAGATGCCCATCAGTAGGATCCAAAGGCTCAGTTGGATCAATATCTTCTTTAGGTTCTGTATCCTCCTTCAGATTCTCTGGAATATGGTCAACTTCCATATCTTGAGGAGGTTCTTCTTCATCAACCTCCATAGGAGTGCCTTTGGACCTTCTATAAGCAACATCTTCCTCAAATGTGACGTCTCTACTAATCTCAATAGACTTCTGTCCTGGAATGTAAATCCTGTAAGCTTTTGATGTCTCACTGTAGCCTACAAGAATTCCTTTCTTCCCAGAAGGTTCTAGCTTTGTTCTCTTTTCCTTTGAATATGAACATAGACTGGACAGCCAAAGATCCTCAAATGACTAACTTCAGGCTTCAAGCCTGAGAATGCTTCTTCAGGAGTTTTATTCTCTAAGATCCTGTGGGGATTCCTGTTTTGAACATAGACGGCTGTTCTTGATGCTTCAGCCCAAAGAGAGATTTGTAAGTCTTGATCATGGATCATGGCTTTCACTGCTTCCACAATAGACCTATTCTTTCTTTCAGCAATACCATTTTGTTGTGGATTATAGGGAACACTGAACTCCCTCTTAATCCCTGCTTCAATACAAAAGTCTCGAAATGTGCCAGAAGTGTATTCTCCACCATTATCAGATCTCAATACTTTGATCCTCTTCCCAGACAGATTTTCAATCTGTGCTTTGAATTCTCTGAATCTTTCTAATACTTCTTTTGATTCTTTAGATCTCAAGAAATAGATCCAAGTCTTTCTAGAGTAATCATCAATGAAAATAATATAATACAAGAAACCACTAGATGATGCAATAGACATTGGACCACACAAATCGGAATGAATGAGATCAAGAATACATTTAGATCTACTTTCACTGGAATGAAACGTACCTTTTGTGTTCTTGCCTAGGGCACATCCCTTGCATGTACCTTCATGTTCTTGATCGAATTTCAGAAGACCGATGACCATCTTCTCCATGATAGGTAGAGCACGAAAGTGAATGTGAGCCAATCTTCGATGCCAAAGATCACACATGCTGGTATTGTTATGCACAAGTGCTTGAAGAGGACGAGTGCACAGCGTGTAGAGACATTCATGTCTAACTCCAATCACTTGAGCAGTTTTGAAGCTGGAGTTCTTTGCCCATATAAGAACTTTCCCTTTAGAGAAGGCAACTTGATAACCCTTGTCTTCTAATGTTGAAATTGAAACAAGGTTCCTCTTTATCCCTGGTACGAACAGTACATCATTCAACTCCAAAGAAATTCCAGAATCCAAGTGAAGAGTGGAGTTTCCAATCCTTTTTACAGAATATCTAGCATCATCTCCAATAACAACTTGATCACTGGAGTTGCTTTCCATTAAGTTTGAAAGATGACTTCTGAATCCGGTGATGTGCCTAGAAGCACCATTGTCAATCAACCAAGTATTAGAGTCAGTAGAAACATTGCTAGACAAGGCTGAATAAAATAGATAATCACTGGAGTCCTTTTGTAGAGCAACTTCTTCAACATCTGCAGTGGCAACTTGAAGCTTAGGTCGTTGGGGGAAAACCCTCGCAAAGTGACCATACTTATCACAACGAAAACATTGAATCTTGGACATGTCTCTTTTGAAGGTAGGAGCATCATCATTTCCATCTTCTCGATTCCTTTTGAAGAAACCTCTCTTAAAGCCTTTTCCTTTGTTTGATGAATGAGAGGTAAGAACTTGTAATTCTTCATTCTTTGAGCTTTGACCAATCCCCCTTGTTGTTAGTCTTGACTCTTCTTGAATACAATCAATCCTCAATCGATCAAACTTAGGAAGTTCGGATCTTGCACTGATTCCTTGGATGAATGCCTCCCATGAAAGCGGAAGACCATTGAGAGCAAGCATAGTCAGTTCTTTATCATCAATCATGTGACCAATAGTGGAGAGCTGATCTTTTATCTCTAAAATCCTCATGAAGTATGTAATAACAGATTCTCCTTTTGCCATTTTCACATGATGAAGTTGTTGCTTCAGAGCAAGGGCTCGACTGGTGTTGTTGATTTCGTACATCTCTTCCAAGGTTGTAAACATCTCTCTTGCTAAATCCAACTTGAAGATAATTGGTACAATATGATCCTTGACGGAATCAACCAATGCTTTCTTTGCCCTAGTGTCTTTCTTCCTCCATTACAGCTTCTCTTCTTCCCCCTCAGGTTCGAGAACTTTTGTTTTCACAAACTCAACCAAATCATTCTCTTCCAAAGTTAGCATGAACCTGAACCTCCATGATATGTAGTTCGAGATCCCTTCGAGTCTATCCTCAATTTTCAGACCATTCACCATCTTGAGAAAATTAGAAGGTAGACTAAAAAAGAACAATGAGGGTTGCAAACTAACAAATCTGAATCTGATCACGATCTTTTTCACACCCGCTTTGATACCATGTTAGTGTTTCTTAGATCAGATTAGATAATATATTATTCAATATAAATGCAACACATAAGACAATGAACACAACAGGATACCCTGGGAAAACCCTCCTCTTGAGGGAGAAAAACCCAGCAAATGATTCTCTTATATATGGTGATACAATAACAAAATTCTGCTTACAAATCAGGCCCAACAATGGCCAATGCTTGTTTGAAGTATTCGCCTTCCTTCTTAATACAGAGAACTGACTTCTTACATGAATTCGGACTGCTGCTACAGAGATGATGATTTGCTGTTCAAGTATGAACTTCTTCTAGGAATGCGAACTTGATATCTGCTGTTCAAGTATGAACTTCTTCTATGACTGCGAATTTGATCTGCTCTTCAATATAATAGCGAACTTCTTGATGATATGAATTGTGTGTAATAACCAAAAGTAACCTTGTATATATATCTTCTTGGCGCCTCTTCATTTAGGTCGGCCTTTATACAAATAATAATAAATGAATAAATATAACTTAAGTCGGCCAGTCAACAAGTAAATGATATAACTCAAAATAGGGTCGGCCCATGCTCTAGTTGATATTTAATATAATTCTCTTGGGAAGTGCAGACCGACGCTGTACTAACATCAACAATTGATAGATGGGAAGAAGGGAATAGTCAATATTATTTATTTTATGAATTCAAAAATAAGAGAATAAATTGTGTAAGTAAATACTATTACTGCAAAATATTAGGGAAAGTAATATCTTTTAAATATTAAATCATCAATCAGACCTTTCATGAAGGGAAGAATATAATCAAATCAGAATCAAAGAATAAGGATCTAAGAGGTCTATTGACCTAATATATTTATATATATATTGATGCAAGGGACCTAAAGCCAAGATTTATCTTGTTTGAAGCATCTAAGGTGCAAGTTATAACCCTAACTACATTAATCTTGTGGTTTTAGGACAATATTTAGGGTGCTCCCTAGAAGGGGACATTACAAGTGGTATTAGAGATAATCTTGCCATCATGTGCAAGAAAGTTAAAACAAGAGGGATCTATTGAAGATTAGGTATCCAAATTTCAAAGGTTGTCAGTAATGGGACACTACCCAAGCAAAAAGGAAAGGAGCACTTTCATGGAAGGAAGAACGCAGGGAACCACACCCTTCTTACTATGATCGAGAGGAACTAAGGAGGAAGGACTTTGCCTTGATTGCAGGAATGTACGGAAACCAGGGCACCACTACAGTCAAAGGACCTTACAAGGATATTGCAAAGGGAGACAACAATGAAGTCCTCTTCTAGATATGCCACCTAAGAGGGGACAAGATGAGCCCACTTGGGCCAAGGGGGTACTTGCCTCTAGGGTATCTGAGGGTACTGCCTTTGGGTCGAGAGGAGTTTAGCCACCAAGACAATGAGATCCTCTTCTAGATACGCCACCCAAGAGGGACAAGATGAGCCCACATGAGCCAAGGGGGTACTTGCCTCTAGGGTATCTAAGGGTACTGCCTTTGGGTCTAGAGGAGTTGAGACACCAAGATAATGAGGTCCTCTTCCAGATACGCCAAGAGGGGACAAGATGAGCCCACTTGGGCCAAGGGGGTACTTGCCTTTGGGGTATCTGAGGGTACTACCTTTGGGTCTAGGGTAGTTGAGCCACCAGGACAATGAGGTCCTTTTCTAGATATGCCACTCAGGAGGGGCCAAGATGAGCCCACTTGGGCTAAGGGGGTACTTTTCTCTGGGGTATTTGAGGGTACTACCTTTAGGTCTAGGGGAGTTGAGCCACCAAGACAATGAGGTTCTCTTCTAGATATGCCACCCAAGAGGGGACTAGTTGAGCCCACATGGGCCAAGGGGGTACTTACCTTTGGGGTATCTGAGGGTACTACCCTTGGGTCTAAAGGAGTTGAGCCACCATGTGTCCTATAATGAAGGGCATTGTGTCCTATACTAGAGAACCTTTGTGTTCTATAATGAAAATAAGTAGACCCAAGGGGGCCAAATCATAAGAGAAAAGGCAAGGGTTGGCATGATGGATCCTAGGCTCCCCATCAGGTCATGATTCCCCATACTCTCTTATGGTTGAACCCTCCAAGGATAGTAGAATGCATTATGGACATGTGTGTGTTAGCCATTTTGATGTGCTAGTTAGCCATTGTGTATGTGATGAATGTTAGAGCTAGTCACTATGTATTTGTGATGTATGATGGAACTTGTCATTGTGTTTATGACTACACTATGCTTAAAATCTACGAAAATGTTAAAAATGTGTCTGTCAAGTCGCTTAAGTTGGTTGGTTGTTTGTTTGAGCTACTTGGTCACATGTTTGAGCTACTTGGTTGTGTGCTTGAGTTACTTGGTTGTGTGCTTGAGCTACTTGCCTACTCGCTTGAGTTGGTTGTGTGTGTGCTTGAGCTACTTGCTTGCCTACTTGAGTTGGTTGTCTACTTGCTTGATTTGGTTTCTTATATGCTTGAGCTACATGCTTGTCTACTTGATTTGGTTGCCTACTTGTTTGAGTTGGTTGCTTGTATGCTTGAGCTACCTACTTGTCTATTTGAGTTGGTTAACTACTTGCTTGAGTTGGTTGCTTGCATGCTTGAGCTACCTACTTGTCTACTTGAGTTGGTTGTTTGTGTGCTTGAGCTACTTGCCTGTGTGCTTGAGCTAGTTGCTTGCTTGCTTGAGCTACTTGTTTGCCTACTTGAGCTACTTGCTTGTGTGCTTGAGTTGCTTGCTTGCTTGCTTGAGCTACTTGTTTTCTTACTTGAGCTACTTGCATGTGTGCTTGAGTTGGTTGCTTGATTACTTGAGCTACTTGTTTGCCTAGTTGAGCTACTTGCTTGCTTGGTTGAGCTACTTGGTTGTGTGCTTTAATTTCCAATTCATGTGGTTTTAAGTTATACTGATTTACAAAATTTAACTCTTGGGTTTTGAGAGTTATAGAGAAATAATAGCACTTAAGTATTTTAGTCAATACATTGTCCTTATAACTAGAATAACCATCATTGGGTTAGAACTTCTAACTCCTATAAAAGCTAATATCACCACAAGGGGCAACATCTTAAAATTACACATCTTAGACTTTGATTGTTTGAGGGCAAGCAATCTTGGGTGGGGTGGGTTGTCATGTCCCTGAAATTATAACACATTGAAATACAAATAAATGAGAAAAAATTAATAAAATACATATTAGCGATTTAATGCTATTATATTTTAGTGACAAAATATGAAATATTGAAATACAAATAAATAAATAAAATAAATAACAATATAAATATTGAAAATATAAATTAGGTATTATTATAATCATTATAATATAATATATTAATATAAACTATTGGAAATAAGTCTAAAAGTAACTATGAACTAAAATTAATATATTAAAAACAATCAGCTAAAAGTGTGATTAATATAATAGCAAGTTCACATTAAAAGACAGTAATAAAAGGCAACAACTATATTATTATCAAAGAGCACATATTCCTTAGAATTGTAGCATGTGAAAAGCAACGATCAATTAATCAAGGTAGCGATTACATCATGCAACAACTTAGACTTTAGGCATCTATTAAATAAATAGCGATTAGTTCTTCCCTAACAAAAAGACATGTCCAATTTAAAAGGACATCTCCAAATTGGTGTGCCTCATCGTTATGATATGAAATATATAAGGGGTGGGATATTGAAGAGAGGGATATAGAAGAGTAGAAATATAATATTGATAGATGGGAAGAAGGGAATAGTTAGTATTATTTATTTTATGAATTCAAAAATAAGGGAATAAATTGTGTAAGTAAATACTATTGTTGCAGAACATTAGGGAAAGTAATATCTTTTAAATATTAAATCATCAATCAGACCTACACATTTTATGAAGGGGAGAATATAATCAAATCAAAATCAAGGAATAAGGATCTAAGAGGTCTATTGACTTAATATATATATATATATATATTTTGATGCAAGGAACCTAAAGCCAACATTTATCTTGTTTGAAGCATCTAAGGGGCAAGTTATAACCCTAACTACATTAAGCTTATGGTTCTAGGACAAGATTTAGGGTGCTCCCCAGAAGGGGACATTATATATAAATCTTGGATTTAGGGGTTGTTCCCAATTGGTTTGACCTTCTCTCTTCACTAGGCTTCAGATGAGGTTGAATGGGTATTAAATGGTTATGAACAAAAACCTCATAACTTGTCTTCAATACATAATGTGTGTCTAAATAGTAAGTTGAAGGAAAGGGGTGAACCATACTACTTGGTAGTGGTTACATGTTGAGTTAAGCTCACCTCATGTTGGTACTAAGTGATTTCTTTTTTGTTGTGAAAATTACCTTAGACATATATGTCAATGTATAGGCTTCTAAATCAGTCAATTGTGATCTACTTATTCCTAACTAGGAACATCTCTTCCAGTTATAGTGCTAAGCATGGGTCAAGGAGTAGTACTATTATGTTCGATGTTGACGTCTAGGAGCAATACTATTATGCTCGAGATTGGCAGGTGTCTAGGATCAATACTATTATGCCCGAGATTGATAGGTGCCTAGGATCAATATTATTATGCCCGAGATTGATAGGTGTTTAGGATAAGTACTATTATGCTCGAGATTGACTGGTGTATAGGAGCAATACTATTATGGTCGATATGGATAGTAATCAAGGAGCAATACTATTATGCTTGAGGTGGACAATAGTCAAGGAGCAGTACTATGATAGTAGCCAAAGAGCATAACTATGATGCTTGAGATGGACAGTAGTCAAGGAGCAAACTGTGCCAGTGATGGTCGTCCTTAGTTGCTTAATCGTTCGATGGACTACAAGGAAGAGAGTTTCTAATGAAGAATAGATAGGTAACAGTTGAACCAACCTCATAGTATAGTTTTAGCATATCTTGATGTGGAAATGGTATACTTGATCCTATTTAGTTGAGGGTAGACCTTGGTGTAGTATGGGATGCACCAAATCCTCTTCCCAATTATCCGATGGTGCAAAAGATCGGAGAAAAGGATGGGACCCATGGTGTAGTGAGCAATGCACCGACATTTTGTTTCTATTTGGGATGCATTGAGGGAAAGTGTGTGTTAGCCAATGTGACATGTATGAGCTAGTCATTGTGTATATATGACATATGTGAAAACTAGTCATTGGGTATTTATGATGTATGATAGAGCTAGCCATCATGTGTATGTGACATATGCTAGAGCTAGTCACGGTGTATATGTGACATATGTTGGAGCTAGTCATTGTGTATATGTGACATATGATGTAGCTAGTCACTATGTATATGTGACGTATATTGGAGCTAGTCACTTTGTATATGCGACATACGTTGGAGCTAGTCACTTTCTATATGTGGCATATGCTAAAGCTAGTCATTGGGTATTTATGATATATGTTGTAGCTAGTCATTGTATATATGTGACATATATTGGAATTAGTCACTTTGTATATAAGACATATGCTAAAGTTAGTCATTAGGTACTTATGACATATGTTGTAGCTAGTCACTATGTATGTGTGGCTTATGTTGGAACCAATCACTATGTATATGTGATGTATGCTCGAGTCACTCCCTATGGGAATTTGGGGATTATCAAATAATATGACCCTATGTGTTTGTACGCTATGGATTGGTAATGTTTGGTGGAAACACTCAATGGTGAGTTGATCACTATATTATAATTGGCTAAGTTTTATAAATAGTCATGGTTTAAACTTTAAAGAGAGATCAGAGATCTCATACAAGAGGAGAGAATGAACTCCCTCTAACCTTGGTGGGCGAACTACGAAGCCTTTAATTTCGTATGAAGGGATATGTAGGCAGGGTCATCAAGAATGAACCCTTGAGGCTTAGGTCTAGGTCTAGGATTGACCTTAACCTTGAGAGCTTATCACTCCTATGTGTAAGCATATAAGTGGCAATGTCAAGTTTATGCCACCATGGTGAATGGAGAAGTTTCCAAGTTAGCACTTCCAAGCCACATGGAAGATGTAAGATGCTTAGTCCATTAAGTTTGGTATTTGTTTGGAACCGATTTAAGAAAAAAAAATTGGTAGCAACCAAGGGGCGTTTGTTACATCAAGTTCTCTATAATGCTTAGAGTAAAATCCCTTTTAAGGAATTTTTTCTTCAAATATCAGTACAAATAAGAAAATTTTGAAATTGGCATTGAAGTTAACAAATGGGTATAAAAAGATCCAACTTTCAAATTCTGGGAACAATCAACGCAACACACTAAAATGACCAAGCCCAAAGTGTTTGGGACAAGTGAGAACCATGATTCTCACATCACAATCTCTGACTGCATTCCAATGGACTCTTGGCCACTTTGAAGCAGTTATAGGATCCCTTGGGAAACAATCAAATTCTTGATAAATCAAAATGTAGAAAACAATTCAAAGCTCTGGATGGGTATTTCTCTGTTAGGCTTCATTATGCAATCTAAAGTGGAAAAATCTTGGAGAAATTCAAATATTTGAAATACAAAATTACAAATAATTGAGCAGAAATCTCAGAGAAATACACAAATTCTTCTTGCATTTACATGGCAGAAAGAAATTCAATGCCCTAGAAAGCTCAAATTTGCTTTTGCTTGTAAAAATGCAGAATGCAATAAAATGGGAAAATATATGAGGAAAGACACACCAACTATAAATACGATTAATTGTCAGATAGCATTTCAAACTCTTAACAATGCAAGTGGGCAATGGTCTCCTGGAATCCAGATGTAATAAAAAAGTTAAATTGTCCAGAGAAATCTATAAATTTCTAAATGAAATTAAAAACTTAAATGGGCAAAATCTCAGAAAAAGACCAAAATTGGCTGCAACAAAATTTCAGAAGGCAATTCGATGCTCTAAGAAACCCAGTGATTATTGGTCTAACAACATTCCGAATGCAAGCAAGGAGGAAAAATGTTCAGAAAAGTCTATAAATTCTAAGTGAAAGTGAATGTAAAAATCTCAGAAAAATGCAACAAATCCTTTACCGTAGACTAGCATAAAATAATTCACTGCTCCAAAAAGGCCAAATGAATACTTAGCCTGATCCATTTCAGAATGCAATCAAAAGATTAGAATAAATGATGCATTTCTGAGTCGTGAATGAGATGCTGCCAGCTGTAGGAATAGGAGAGCTGGTGAAGGGACTTTATCTTTTCCATTGTATAAAAAAAAGACATTTTTTCTGCTGGGATGAAGAAGAGAGGAAAAGTTTTGCGTGACAATTTGTGTTGGGAGGATTTGGTTATCTGCTGCTGGTAATTGAATAAATTGTTACCATGTTTCAACTGTCCTCCTAATCCACTCTGCTGTTTTTTTCTTGTGCAGATACTACCACAAAGTTTGGTTGCAGGATTGCAGAAGAAGGCAGAAATATTCTGCAACAGTAATCTTCAGCATCAGCTGCAGCTGCAAGAAGAAATATTCTGAAGCATTTTGGTATCAGAGGACACTATAAAATGGCCATGAACTGGTGAATGAGAATAGGAGGAATAGACTTAGAAGGAATGATAGAGATAAAATGCTTGGTATATTAGAAGCAATTGAAGCCAAATTCCAACTGGATGAATCAGAAGATGAACAAGAAAATTTGGGTGCCCCAATTAGAGCAGCAGATCCCATGGAATGACTGATAGAAGCCATTTCAAAACAAGGGATTGAAATTAAGACCAAGGTTTCAGACTTCAATGGTGATTTGAACCCTGACTTGTTAATAGATTGGCTATAAGAACTAGAAAGGTATTTTGATATGGAGGGCATGGATGAAGAGGATCCAAGGAGAGTAAAATTTGCAGCGGCAAAGACGAATTCACATGCTGCCTTGTGGTGGAATAACCTCCAAAATACCTGGAAAAGGGAAAAATTCTTACCTCCAAATTATTTGCAGAAGGTCTTCAAACATTTCCAGATTTTGAAGCAAAGAGAGCTTCCTGTTGTTAAACACACAGAACACTTTATGAAGTTGCAGAGAAGAGAAAAATTCCAAGAGAACAATGACCAGTCTACTGTTAGATATGTCAATGGACTGCTGTTCCAACTGCAAGATGAACTGGTATTACTCAAGCTGCATAAGGTGGATGAAGCCTATCAACATGCTTTGAAAGATACGAGAAACTGAATCAAGGTACGGGTAAGTTGTTGAAAAGGAAAGGTGGCAATACTTCCTTTAGAGTAAAAGGAAGTTCCTTGAAAACCGCCAAGAATGAAGAGCCTAGGAAGACAAGGAGGTGAAACCGGGTTCTAAAGGAAGGGCTGAATTCAAAAGAGCGAAAAGGTCTGGTTACAAAAACCTATTGAAATTTTTCATTTGTAGTGGAGGCCATAAAGCCCTAGACTTTTCACAAAACCCCATAAGGGAAATGGTATCCCAAGAGGGGCCTGCAAAACAAGATGCAGATACAAATACTCAAGAAAAATTGATGCCACAAATGACACAACTATCAAGGAAAAAAGAGAACCCAAAACATAATTGGAGAAGGAGGAGTGCCTTTTGAACAAAATGCAAGTGCAAGGACAAAGTATGCAAGGTGATCATCGATGGAGGTTCTACCAAAAATCTCGAGAGAATAGAAATGGTACAAAAAGTAAATCTTGTATGCATTTCAAAAGCAAATGCATATAAAATTCCCTGTTCGAAAAAGGATTATAGTGTACTAGTGAATCAATCTTGTCTGGTTGCTTTTAATATTGGTCCCTATGAAGACAACGTGTTATGTACATGGTGTTGATGGATGCATGTTATTTATTGTTGGGATTTGGTAATGCTTTGGCAATATAATTGGAAAAGTAATCAACTATGGGGAAGAGAACTCCTATAGAGTACAACATGACGAAGAAACATCTTTTAGAGCAATGGAAAGAAGGGGGGACATCTAAAATTTCAGCATTATCATTTTTAACAATAGGCTATAAGAATTTTTGCAAATAGATTAAAGGAGAAGTTTTTTACCTACTATGCCCAAGAGAAGAAAGAAGAAAGTTCTAGAGAGAAAATTCCACAAGGAGTGCAAAAATTGTTAGCGGAGTATTCCAATGTGAATCCATTAGGATTATTAAAAGGACTACCTCCCTCTTGAGGTATTACTCACCAAATTGACTTGGTCTCAAGATCAAAATTCCCTAACCAAGCTACTTATAGGTTGGATTCACAAGAAAATAAGGAAATGAGAAGGCAAATTCCTGAGTTAGAAAAAGGATTCATAAGGGAGAGCATGAGTCCTTGTGCCATACCTTCTTTACTTTCATCTAAGAAAGGAGGAAAGTGGAAGATGTTTTAGAATCTAGAGTTATCAACATGATCGTATTGTAGTTTCAATATCCATTACATAGAAAGGATGACATCTTGATTGATTGGCTAGTTCGATGATATTCTCCAAGGTATATTTCAGGAGTGAATTATTATTAGATCCAAATTTGGGAAGGTGATGAATGGAAGATAGGGTTCAAAACCAAGGATAGTTTGTATGAATGGTTGGTGATGCCATTTGGATTGTCTAATGCTCTTGCCACTTTTAATGAACCATGAATTAGGTATTCGACCCTTACATTGGGAAATTTGTTATAATTACTTTGATGAAATTTTGAATTTTATCAAATATTTGGAAGAGCATTTGAGACATTTGAATGTAGTGTTTGATGCACTATGAGTAGAAAAATTATTGGTAAACAATAAGAAGAGCGAACTTTGTGAAGAAAGGTTGCTTTTCCTTTCAAAACATGATTTCGAAAGATGGAATGAGCATGGATCCAAAAAAGATGCCATACTTAAATGGCTTGTTCCTTAAAGCGTTATAGACGTGAGGAGTTTTAATGGGTTTATGAACGTTTTCAAGAGATTTATCAGATACCTTAGTGAGGTAAGTACACCATTGACCAAGTGCAGCAAAAGGCAGAAATATTCTTCAACAGTGCTTTCCAACATCGGTTGTGGCAGCAAGAATGATGCAGATAAGCCTCTACTCCTGCAAATTAGTCTCAAGAAAACAAATACTCTATCGTGCACATCAACTCCAACAAAAGGCATTATTCATACGGTTTATACTTAGGACTATAAAAAATGACAAGACCAGATGCAGAAATTAAAAGTGGAAGAAAAAATGCTAAAAGATTATTCCAAGCAAAATATGATATGGCGCTGTTTCCACTATTTATGAAAAAAAAAATTATACTGAACTGAACACACAATATAGCAGGCCTTAGAGCAGCTGGAGGAAAACAATGTTTCCACTATTTATGGAAAAAAAAATACTGAACTGAACACACAATATAGCAGGCCTTAGGGCAGCTGGAGGAAAACAATAGCAGTGCTCAGCACCATCACCAACTCTAATAGCTCTAACCTTCTATTATTCGTAGATCCCTTGTCACTTTCTCCAGAAGAAAAACTGCCCCAAACAACAAAACTCCTACTGAAAACCAAAGACTGAAAGCTAGCAAGGGAAAACCCCATCAAAAGGCTGCAACAACTACTACAAGAGTTGTTACAAACCAAAATTTAACACAAACAAAAGATGGGAACTGACGGAATAGTGGGGGACACCACCATGAAGAGGGAAGTTACATAATCCTCCCCACCTCTAAAAAGAATTCTGAACCTCCGAGTTCAAAAGAACTGAATTTGGTAAATTTCATCTAAAATTTCATAGCCACTAGTATGAGAGTGCAGACCTTCTAGTAGTCTTGTCTTAAAAGTAGTCACATTGGATTTCTTGGCACAATCCAGGTCACCACGAAAACTTCCAACCCATTCTCTTCCAGAGTCAGAAGTCCAGTGCTGATTCCACCATTTGGTCGGGCAGGCAAAACCAGGAGAAGTCTCTAGTGCAGGACTGACCACCCATAGACCTAAGACTTTTTTCCTTGTTCCAATCATGTTTTGTATCACTTCTTTTCGACTGAGTTAGACTTAGGATGTCACCCTTGACCAAACTCTTGCTGACATTTTTGGAGTATTTTCTATGATCGTGCTCATATCCCACAATTCACTATCCCCTTCAATCCAATGAGAGTGAAGATCACAATCAACTGAAACTTCAACATCTATCTTTTGAGGTGCACCTATAATCTTGTTAGTTGAATTTTGTTGCAGCTCCACTTCAATTTTTGGTTGTACCTCACTCTTAAAATCATTTTCCTCTATTGCACCTAGGCCTGCCAGAAGAGACAAAGCTGCCACTTCAAATGCTCCTTCCTCTTCTACAATTTTAAGAGTGTTTTTCTTCCTTCATGTTGAACCTCATAAGAATTCTCTCTAGCCTGATGGATTATGTTTCGGTCATACTACCAGGCCTATCCAACAACTGGCATGCATTCATTGGCACCACATCATAGAGCACTTCATCCACATAAAGATCAATTTTTAATGCAACAAGACAAGATTTATCCACAAACACACAATGATCATTGTTTAACAAAGAAATCTTGTAGGAGCTGTATTTTGGAATGCAAGAAAGCTGTAATTTGTCAAACATTTCTATACTTACTAAATTGTTGGTCAATGCACCATCTATGATCACCTTACACACCTTGTCATGACATTTGCATTTCGCTCGGAGGACACTCTTCCTCTTGAAATCAACTTCAGGTGTTTCTTTGTCCCCAAATATTAAGGTTCTTCTCAACATCAAGTTCTCTCCCAACTCTACCTTAGGTTCTTCTATCTAGGGTTTTTCTTCTTGGGCCACCATCACCCTTTTGAGTTTTGGGGGGCAGCCTATGGCCTATGGGTCTCATTACAAATAAAGCATCTCAAGTGCTTCTAGTTTCCAAAATATTGTCATCCTCATCCTCTACCTCCAAAGCCTTCCCTTCCTCTAAAGTCATCCTTCACATTATTTCCTTCTTCGGGCTCTTCATTCATGTTAGGTTTTGAAGTAACCTCTTTCCCTTTATTTTGACTACTATCATCCCTTTTACGCACCGTTTTGTTATTTCAGTTCAATTTCTACTTTGCTTTTAAAGCATATTCATAAGCGTTGTCTACAAAATGGTACTTTCACCAAAGTGAGCTCATCTTGAAGTTGAAACTTAAGGCCATTATATATTGGGCTGCAACATGCCCTTCACTCCCCTATATATATATGTTCATATTTGAAGCCTCATAAATTGTTCAGCATAAGTCTATTCTAGTTGATCCCTTTGTTTCAAGTTCTAAAATTCTCTAAATAATTTTAGCTGATAATCAAAAGGCAAGAATCTATGTCTTAGATGTTTCAACATTTTATGCCACAGTCTAATTTTTTCCTTTCCTTATCTTTTTCTCAAACTTTGCATATTCTCCCCCTATAGAGTTGCATGCGGCTTCAATTTAGATGTTCCGATTTTCACTTTTAGGATCATCCTCGTCAATGTCTTCCATCATGAAATACTTCTCCAATTCCTGGATCCAATTTAGGAATAAATCTGGGTTGAACTTGCCCTTTAAGTCTGATATATCAACTTTTATCTTGGAGCTGTGTTTGGTCACAGCTTCAATCAATCTCTTCATAGGGTCTACTACCCTAGCAACATTTCTCAATTCCTCGTGTTCCTCTTCAGACTCATCAGATGTAATCTGCCTGACTATCTTCCAATCTCCTAAGCCATTCATCAAAATTTCTTCAAGGGCCTGCATTCCTCTTGCCCATCCTTCCCCAGTTCATGGGGACTTCCCTCTGGGTCATCACAGACTGCTATGATACCAAAACTGATGTGGATTAGTCTTTGCTCCTGCAAATCAATCTCAAGAATAAATACTCTATTCTGCACATCAACTCCAACAAAAGGTACTATACCTACGGTTCATACTTAGGACAATAAACAATAACAACACCAAATGCAGAAATTAGAAATTGAAGAAAAAGTGCTCAGGTTATTTCAAGAGAAAAAAGCTACACCACTGTTTCCTTTATTCCAGAACAGAAGAAACAAACGCTGAACTGAACACACAGTACAGCAGGCCTTAGAGAAGCCAGAGGAAAACAACAGCAACGCTCAGCACCATCGCCAACTTTAATACCTCTGACCCTCTATTATTCATTAGATCGATTGTCACTTTCTCCAAAAGGAAAACTACCCAAAACAACAAAACTCCTACCGAAAACCAAAGACTAGAAGCTACGAAGGGAGAACCCCCTCGAAAGACCGCAACAACTATCACAACAGCCGTTACAAACCAAAATATAACACAAATAAAATATGGGAAACTGATGAAAGAGTGGGGGACCCTGCCTTAAAGAGGACGGTTACATCAAAGAAGAATTATTCTACATAAATAATTCATTTAGCTGTCCAAATATATCAGGATATACACAAATTCCCAGTGCAGTAAAACAGAAGAGCAATTCAATGATCCGAAAATCTTAAGTGGGCTTTGGTATAGCTGAGATCTCAAATGCAATAAAAAGGGAAAAAATGTTTGGAGAAATTCTTAAAAAAGCAATTAAATGGAAGATCTCAATCGCCGGTGTCTGATAAGATTCAGAATGCAATATAAAAGGCGAAAATCATTATTGAAAAAGCATACCAACTCCTAATGAAATTACATAGCAGAAAGAAATTCAATACTATGGAAAAACCAACTGGGCTCTGCTATGTATGATCCATTATGAAGTAGAAGGGCTAATTACTCAAAGAAATCTATAAATTCTAAATGAGATAACACCCATTTAACATCCTTCAGGCCGAATTGGTCTGTAAATCAATCAAGCTATGTGCTTATTTTTATGATTATCCAGTTTTCAAATTAGTTATCTATGCTTGGCTTCATTATCTTGATTTCAGGGTTCCTGTATTAAGTGGTAATTGCAAATGCCTATTTTATTGTGCCTAATAATATTATATTAAGGATTAATGGAAAAAAAAAAAAAAAAAAGTGTATCATCCTCTACTTCATTTAAATTACACTGTCTTCAAAGAACACAAAACCCCAATTAAATAACTGAGCTAAAAAGTTTAAGATTTCATACTAAAAGAATAGATCCCCATGAAGTGCAGAAATCTGTAAGTAAACACATACATGTTCAAGGGTGTCCCAAGAGAGCCAAACAGTAGAAAAATGACCCCATCCAAGCTTGGACCGAACTATATAACGATTATTCTTGAAGCCATCTCTAATACAAACATGATGGTATCCACCCATTTTGTAGCCATCCTGTCCCTCGTCTTCAGACTATGCCTCAGCCATGTCTGGCTCTGCCAAGCCAATTGCAATTTGACTACAAAAATGGCAAAATCAGTGAATTGAGAAATGGCTAAAACAAAATAGAGTAGGAGGGTTGGAACTGAAGGATTTGGTTGGTCGTCCTATCCTTCTTTTCCTACCCTCCTCCTCCTTCCCATGATCCTTCTTCCGACTTTGCTTCCATTTCTTCTGTTGTGAAGAAATATCAATTAGTTTAAAATACAGTTACTTGTTAACTTCTTCCCGGAATGCCAAACGCCTATAAAATCTTGCTGTTGTTATATGCTAATCAAGATTGTTATTGTTTCTGGGTATCCGTTGTTTATGTTACGAGTTTTGAATTCAAATTTTGTTGCTGTTGGTCCCCGATGCAGTTTTCTTAATTTATTTGATTGGAATAGTTTTGTGAGTCATGTTCGGATATTTTTCAGAAGGGAAGGTGGTATAATGCTCCTCATGGTACTCTTCCTCTTGTTTTACCTAGTGGATGGGCAATGATTTACTTTGTAATGACGTTCACCAGATCAAGCGATCTAAGAGATCAAAGAACACAACATTAATAAATTTTTAGGTGATAATTGCTTATCCATTCTCTTTTTAATTTTTTGTTTTCGATCAGTTTCAATTTTATTTTTATGTAATGATAAGTGTATGAATGATGTAGGTTTTTAGTGTTATTTATTTTTATTTTTATTATTTTTAAAAAATTGGTCTTGATTTTTAAATTAATATTTATAGTATTTTGGTTTAGATTTTCAATTATGGAAATGATTTAGATTATATTTTCAATTGTGGGGTTCGTCATTGTATTTTTAAAATTCAAATTCTAGTTTAAAATTGATCTATCATTATGGGCCATCATTATGATCATTATGTGTTGATTCAATGTGGAAAACATTTTTTTGTGACTTGTACGATTATATTTAGAAGGGTAAGTCTAGATCATTTTAAACAAAACACACCATGTTAGATCACTAATTCTATGAATCATTCTTAGAGCTATTATGCATTTTTACAAAATTTATATCGCACAAGCATCTAGAGCATTTTAGATGCTTGAGAATGTTGTCTATAATGGCCTTACTAGATAATAGTAGGTTGTAGGCTCCACTCACCTATTTTGGGAAGGATGCAATGGTGAGTGGATAATTCTACGTAGTAAGAATAAGTTCAAGAAATGATATGTATCTTATATTATTTTTCTAGTGAATAAAACTAAAATTCATATATTCTAAGAATCGCTCTTTTTTTTTGGAGGTGGGATTGGGTTTTAAGTGGCCCTGGTGCTCTCTTTAGATGTGTTTCATTCTACCTTGGTTTTTATTTCATGTAATTTAGAGTCAATTTGAAGATTTTAATGGATTATTATGATTAAATTATGTCTCTAAGACATGTCTAGTCCTATTTTCTAGGTTGCATTTGAGGAGGATGAACACTTTCAATTGTGATATGCATATAATCGTTAAATTTAGCTTCCAGTCTTCTAATTTGGATTTTAGATACTTTAAGTATCCAAGATGTTAATCATTGATTTATGATCCCATCTTTTAGCAAAGCTCTAGTATTTCTAAACTTGTGAATTTAAATAAATTTCATATCATTTTGGATATATTAGAAATTTGACTTAAGACCAAAGGAAAGACATTAATGTTTAAAATTGTGACATTAAATATTAAAAGGTCAATTTTAATAAATTAGACTATTTTTCTGAAGTGCAATTTTCCAAAGTAATTATGATCTTAATCTAGGGTTTGTGACTAAGTGGATAAAAGAAATTTTGGGATCTAAAGCAACATCTTTTACATTTTTAAAAAGGTCTTTTTAAATCTATTCAAGGGTAGTTGTGTAATAGTGAAAGCTAACAATTTTGAGGATGAAAACCTTCATATCTCAAATTTGGAGGGCACAAATCTTTTGTTTTGGTGGATATATTCATATTAGATCTATATTTTAGAAAGTTGTTTCAACCTTGCATTATAAATCTTTTGTTTTGGTTAGCTACGATGATATGGAGCTCTATGAAACCTTCAATTTAAAAAAAATGAGCTCAATCAACCTCTTAAATCAAAATTTATGACCTCCAAAAGTTAAGTCTTCCACATTAAAAATGCAAAAGCATCTATAATGCACAAGCAAACTTAAAAAGGAGGTAATCTTGTTGATTAACTTATGAGATATGTTGTGACATGTCATAACATCTTATTTAAAATGAAAACATTAGAACCAAAATTATATACTCAAACTGATGAGTGAATTATGATTGTCTTTGATTACGAGTTGTTTTAACAACTCTTATGTCTAAAATTAGATAATAGTTTGATATGGTGAATACAAAGCAATATTATTTTGGTGTGGTACTCTAGAAATTATCATGGTATTAGAGTGGCCAATATCACGAAGTGATTGAGAATCTGTTAAATTGCCCAAGCTAGGCAACATGCAGAGGCACATAAGGTGCATGAAGAGACACCTAATAGCTGAGATTGGTGAACTGAGGGATGGATTTAGTATTGGTAGCTGACTGTAAAATTTCATCGAGGTTTATGGGCCTCAAAACCCTCTGAGCCATGGCCAATCACCTTTCAAGTTTATTTTTCCCCAACATAGACATTATGAGAAAATGTCTGAGTATCTTATTTGTCTTGTAGTGAACAATCCAAAAGTCATCAAGAGGAGTAGATGATATTAACCATGGATAGACATGCATATCGAGGTCTATAAATGTATAATGAGGAGGAGAAACACATCAAGAGGGTCACAATTTGGAGTGGCTAAATAAGACTTTGGCACTGTCCATGGAGCTTTGGTATGAAGTCCATCTTGATCAACTAAAATTAATGTTTAAATTCATTGTTATTTTGCCTTATTATTTGGTGTGTTGTTTTGTGATATGATGATTCCATCAAGGTGACCAATCAAAGGGTTTATGGGTTGACAATGTGAACATGATAGGCTAGTTTGGGACAAATAGATCAAAGTTTCGAGTGTGTTTTTGAAAAAGTATGATTGTAAAAATCTAAAAAATTCAATGTGTTAAAAGTGGTATAATCAAGGTTCATTATTGGTAGAGCTTGACACCTTTAATTTTATTTTTCTTAAAGGGGTAGTTATGGACAAATTTTCATCAAGAAATTTGAAGGTAGAGATTTCCATACATGGTAGATACAGATGGAGTACACTCAAGCTAGAAAAATATCTTTGGGATGTAGTGAAATTGAACTTAGTCTCACCAATTAATGAAAATGAACTTGTCAAGTAGATTGTCAAAAATAAAATAAAAAAGCATTAGGGTGTACTAGTCTTGGCTTGTCAAAAGCGTACTTACATCATATAGATTTCACAATTTTTTTAAAAGAGATATGAGATTCATTAAACAAGCTCTTTGGATTTGAAGCAAAAAATTGTTAGGATGACATTGAAGTAGAGCTTATATGGATTGAAGATGGATAAAGGTACAAAATTGGAAAATCATATAAGTAATTTTTACTCCCTACTAAATCAATTAGTGGAAATTAATGAAAAAGTAAAACATGATGATGCCAAACAATACTTTTGAATAGTTTTCCTAGGAACAAGTTTGATATGGTGTTTACATTAAGCAAGGTAAAAATTAGTCTTAAAGGAGTAATCTCTACTCTACATGACCATAATGAACATTCGTAATCCAAAAGTCTTATATGTACATAACAAATAAAGTTCACTTTCAAGAAAGGAAAAGTACACATCTAAGAATGTTTTTTAAAAAGAAAAAATAAAATGCTTCTATTACAATTAAATAGGATATATAATTTTGAATTTTAAGAAGAGGGTATAGGATCTACTAGATGATAAACTAGATCAATGTGTTTCATTGGTTGAAGAGACGGATTGGAAAGAATATGTCAATGATGAAGAGTTATCTTGTCCTAGTGATGAAAATATGTGTTTTAAATAAATTCAAGCTTGGAGGCGAGAGGAAATGGAAGGAAACTCAATTTCCTCTCATTAATCACCAATGGAGGGTTGCTTATTAGCTATGGTGGTGTTTTATGTTGTGGTGTGTGCTTCTATTTTCTATGTTTTTAATAACTAGAAATTTAACATCATGACGGGGAATATAACATCGATATTCCATTTTCAATGGCAATGATAATTTCCTATGTTGTTAGAGATCAAGTGGTAGCAATCAACAATAGTGGCTATTTCTATTATTATGCATGTTATTTTCTCATGCAGCCTCCTAGTGTAAAATATTGTAGTGAAAAAAATCACTAGTGTAATGTAGTTCATGGATCTTTAAATGGTTAGTGGTAATATAGAAAACCATATGAGGCAAAAATATGAGTATGTTCCCATGCATGGTAAACCTATGTAAAAATCATGAAAGGTTGATGAGAGGTTCCTTTTGTTTGAATCGTGATCATGAGTCACAAGGGTTGGGCTTACTATAGTTGAAAATACAAATTTTTACCATGATCGCACTAAGAAGGGGGATATTGGGAAATCTATTATCAGTGCTCAGTTTTTTATGTGTTGTTTATGAGTTGTTTTAACAACTCGCTAATTCTAGAACTAGGTAGAACTGTAAAAAGGAATTCAAGTCTTATATATGTAATGTTTCACCTGGTTTGAGATGATGGATACAAAGAAATATCGATTTGGTGTGTTGCTCTAGAAATTATCAATGATGAACTTATGAAAAGTGTAAGGAATATGTTGTTATTAGCCTATGGACCCATCTTAGTATTTGGGCATTATATTTTAACTAAGATTTTGAGCACCACATTTTGGTTGTTTTAGCTCATAGTTTTCTACTTACCATTTGATAGTTTCATGTATTGTGTTTGTTATTTATTGAGTGTTTGAAATTGATATTTTAGGGTGAATCTTACAAGTATCGTTATATTATAGTTAGAATTTCTCTAGATCTTTGTTGGTGATACTCATGTAAAGGCTTAGACTCTACAAGTGTATTGTAATAATTGATTACTGAATAATACATTTATTTGATTTAAAGTGTGGATTTTTTCTTAACAAAATTCTCACATAAATCACTATATGTTACAATATATTTATTGGGCATGTGCAGGATCATGATGGGCCAAAAAGTGGCAATATGAAAAAAGTAGCGTTTTGCACTTGCCAAAAAATGTGAAAAATCTCGAGTTTAATTTTTTTTGGGTTGGGTATCAATACATAGCTCCATAGCAATTCCCAAGCCTAAGTTTTACAAATCGGATATCTATTTTGAATCGGATATCTGATTTTTAAAAGTAAAAAAAATGGATATCCGATTTGGGGTTGGGCAATATTTGAAAACATAAAAAAATGTATTGTGGCGGTAAGATTTTGGTGCCACAAATCGGATATCCGATTTGTGGCACACATAGACCCAAGAGTAATTAGGAGGTGGAGGGTGGACAAGAGATAGAGAGAGAGAGGGAAAGGGGGAGAGAGAGAGAGAGAGAGAGAGAGAGAGAGAGAGAGAGAGAGAGAGAGAGAGAGAGAGAGAGAGAGAGAGAGAGAGAGAGAGAGAGAGAGAGAGAGAGAGAGAGAGAGAGAGAGAGAGAGAGAGAGAGAGAGAGAGAGAGAGAGAGAGAGAGAGAGAGAGAGAGAGAGAGAGAGATAATTAGGAGGGTGAAGGGAGAGGGGAATAAGGGGAGAGAGAATTCGTAGGGGGAAGGGAGAGGAGAGGAGGGGAAGAAGGGGAGAGA
>CM021106.1:624148417-624221556 GCA_007115665.2 Sequoiadendron giganteum
GGGAAGAAGAGGAGAGAGAGGGAGAGAGAATTAGGAGGGGGAAGGGGGAGAGAGAGATAGAGAGAGAATTAGGAGGGGGTCCAAGGGAGAGGGGAAGAACGGGAGAGAGAGAGAGAGAGATAGTTAGGAGGAGGGAGGAAGAGGGGAAGAGGGGAAGAAGGGGAGGGCAGGGAAGAAGGAGAGAGAGAGAGAGAGAGAGAGAGAGGAGAGAGAGGAGAGAGAGAGAGAGAGAGAGGGAAAAAAGAGGAAAGCAAGAGATAGAGAAAGAGATAACTAGAGGGGAAGGTAGAGGGGAAGAGGGGAAGAAGGGGGGGGAAGAGAGAGAGAGAATTAGGATAGGGAAGGGAGAGGGGAAGAGGCAAAGAAGGGGAGATAGAGGGAGAGATAGAGAGTGGGAAAGAGAGAGGGAAAGGGATAGAGAGAGAGAGAGAGAGAGAATTAGGAGAGAGAGGGGGGGAAGGGAGAGAGAATGAGAGTGAGTGAGAGAGAGAGAGAGAGAGAGAATTGGGAGGTGGAAGGGAGAGGGGAAGAGGGGACAGAGAATTAGGAGGGGGAAGGGAGAGGGGAGGAGGGGAAGAAGGAGAGAGAGAGAGAGAGAGAGAGAGGGGGTGGGGGAGGGAGAGAGGAAGAGGGGAAGAAGGGTTTGAGAGAGGGAGAGAGAATTAGGGTGGAAGGGAGAGGGGAAGAGGAGGAGAGAGAGAGAGGGAGAGAGAGAGAGAGAGAGAGAAAGGGAGAGGGAGAGAGAGAGGGAGGGAGAGAGAGAGAAAGAGGGAGGGAAAGAGACAATATTTAAATATTTTATATATTGGTAATATTAATTAGTTATATAATATTTTATATATTAACTTAATATATATATATATAAATATTTATACATTAACTAGAATATATAAATAATATTTAAATATTATACATAATAATATAATATATTATATATTATACATAATTCTGTAAGAGATTATCATAAATTATAAATTATATATTGAATTATAAACTATATTGTATATTCTCAACTAGATATATTAAAATAAACTATAAATTATTTATTGCAATTTTTTAAATCATATATTAAAAACTATATTAGATTTTTTTAAATTATATATAAAAAAAATCGGATATCTGATTTGGAAATTGCAATTTTTTAAATCATATATTAAAAACTATATTAGATTTTTTTAAATTATATATAAAAAAATCGGATATTTGATTTGAATTAGACATCTGATATGTCTGACACAAAACCTACTACCTAGGGATTAGCCTCCGGTTTGCTTCGAAATTTGGCTAGGACATGCCAATCCTAAGAAGTCAACACAAAAAACGTGTTTAACAGCTTACCTTGCTTTTCTAGACTTCACCCATGTGGCTGACGACTTTTGTTTACCCTAAATTGATGAAATGAAAAGAGTTTTTAAAGGAGATTCTCAGCTTTCTACCAATATAAATTATGCTTTACTTTGAATTTAATAAATTATTATTATTCATTTTCTATTTGAATTACGACTAAAGTCTTGATTGATAGGCTAATTGAAAAACATCTATATCTTTCAAACCGTATCACATTTTTTGAATCCAAAACATGCATCACATTCTATGCTTTGCATCTATAGGATTAAAAAATAATAATAATTTCATGAAGTTTTGACCAGGTTGAGGTGGTCAGACATACGAGTTTTTATATTTTTTAAAAGTTGTAATAAAAAATTCATAATTAATTATTTACTTGGAAAAAAAATACAAAAAAATATGCATCACATCGGGACATGAGTCCTCTACTTATATCTAAAATCTTATAAAAAAATATTATCATTTTATTGTGGTTAGGGTGGTCAGACAAACACCTACTTCTTATTTTTTCCCTGAAATTTAAGTACTCTTGCATTGAAATTTCAAATTTTCACCAAATAGATTTTTTTTTTAAAAGTATATCTAGTAGTTTAGAAACTATATTCAATTTTCTATAGATTCTATTCTTAAATATTTTTGAAATAATATAGATAACTTATTCAAATTTTTACGTCAAGTTGCCTAACTCTGACTTTTCTGAATTTTCATTGTCACTTAAGGGCCTGTCTTTTCCATGATGATCCTACACATACCCTATTTTGTTAACTATATGATCAATTTATTTTTTCACATACCTCCTCTCACTAATCAATGTAGGATACATATTCCATACGTCTACTTCCTTTCATTTGGTATTAGAGCTTGATCACCCTCGGTCTTAGGTGTTAGAGACAAGGATTTTTAATCTAATCTTGGTTTTAGTGGGAGCTTATAGAAAAGGAGTTCTTGTTGTAGAAAAATAACAAGCATATTATCAAGGGTAGAGTCAGTCACATTAACTTTAAGCTATGGAAGCTCAAGATAGAGGATATGCAAATAAATAGCGATCTATGAGCTATTGTGTCCAAATCCAAACCAACTATAATGATATTGCCTAACTATGATCTATTGGATAGAAAGGTAAAGGGCCTTGTTATAATCTACTTAGTAGATTTAGTTTTGTTAAATGTATATTAGTAATACACCTTACCAACTCTTTAGAGAAAGTTGACAAACTTATACTAGGCAAAATCCTTGGTTAACAAACTTTTCCTAAGAAAGAATTTTTACACCTTGATAATAGATGATGGTAGTAAATTGTGGTCAAATATTTGAACACATTAAATGTGATTGTGACCCAATTGCACTATATTGGATTGAAGATGGAGAAGGAAAATTATTGTATGACAATTTTATGTTATTTTTTAGACTTGTGGGATTACCCAATGATGGTAATTAAGAGAAATACCTTAAATATTTAGATAAATGAGGTAGTGGCTACCTTAATCCAAGAGGAAATGTAATAAAAATATTTTGAATCTATTAAGGAGGTCTGATTAGTTCATGGAATATCAAAAAAGAAAGGAAAGAAACAAGAAAAGAAAGAGAAAATCCTAGATCTAAATCTTGTATAAATTCCACTTGGCTAAGTGTTGAAATTGCGGCAAGACTAAGCACTCTAGAATAGACTACGATGACAAGAAAAATAAAAAAAATGTTTAGTGTAATGATGATTCTAATTGATATTCACAAGAGAATGGTGGAAATTAATTTTTTGTAGTCTTGTAAATACATGCATCATAAGTTCCTTCCATAGCTCCCATTAGGGGTAGTTTTCAAAGTATGTTCAAAATATGATGGAGGTAAAGTGTATCTTGGTGATGGTTCTCATATGAGCATTATTCCTTCAGATGCTTTTGAAGTATCAATGTATCCTATATAGGTTTTAGAATGATTTCTTTTAATTTAAAAAAATAAATAAATGGTGTATTTACCTGTGATTAGATAATTTGGAGATCTCATAAATCTGCCCCAACTCACTATCCTCTTTGGCACTGTATTCATTACTCTAGTTGCTAGGGTTTTCATGTGACATCTTTAATATCTTCATGATAGTGGCTTTTAAATAGATCTCAGTCTTTTCTTTAATATTTATCATGGTAACCCTTGAGTTCCATAATCCACCTTCAATCTCTTCTAAGAATGTTGTCTTAAGCTAGATTGCATAGTATGCATATAAAGCAAATCCTTCATACCTACCATTGTTCCAAACCACCACTCATTGCCTTGCTTAAAATGTTGCCTCCATAAGCACAATAGCATGTTTTAAAATCATGCTTGCTAGTGATTGACCTTTAAGGTCGCTACTTTCATCAAGATACAATGAGATTTTTGTCTTCAAACTCAAGGCATTATGCAACATAACATTGTGATTTTTTTGTTGTGTAGGGTTTGAGTTTCTTGCACATTTATTGCTTTTCTAACTACCTTTAAGATTGGATATTGCACCCTCAGCTACAATCTCAAACAACTCACTTACTGTCACTTGAAGATTCCTTTCATGAGCATCCTTTTATAAAATTAAACTATGCCCTATAGACTGCCTACTTACTTACTACAGGGGACTCATTGTTTCATGGTATTGTGGGTCTTAAGATCCTTCAACCTTATTTTCACTACTTCACAGTCCACAACGTATCATTCACTATTCTCCCATCTTTGATGAGTCTCAAAGCATTGCTCAAACATGCAATCCACTACCTCCATTATACAATGGCTAAGAAGAAACATTGAACTTGTGATTACCACTATTACTTCATTTGGAAAGTCATTCCCTGATTGCATTTGCCCTATCTAACACTGTCAATAGCATTTGAAAAACCCTTAAGGTCAGCAAGGGGGTAAGGAAACTCACTGTTAAAATCTCCACTTTACTATGCAAGGTTTGAGCTTTATTATCTTGTCACTACTCAGCCTCTTTTTGACTGTCACACCTCAAGTGACTATCATTCTTCTTACCATAGATTGCATTTACAAATGTCACTAAGCTACATAGTGTGCTTGTTATTGGCTACAATCTTTAGATTGCAAGATTTTGTTATTGGCTACAATGTCTCAATCTTTCTAGTATTGCAACCTCACTAATCCGCTAGAGTTATGGTTTATGTTTCTACGGAAACCTAGGGTTTGTACCCTAGTCATGCTCTTACCAATGCTTTTGTTGGTATTAAAAAGCAACCTTAAATCTTGGGTCAGAAAATTAGTTGTCTTGATAGGGTGTGGTATGATCTTGGATTGTATCCTAGATTGTGTGGGAAGCTTATGTTTGATCATTAATGTATGTAAACCTGATCAGGGAAATGTATCCTATATAGCATGGGTCTTGATTTAATACTTCCCATAATGGTTATTAGCATATCACATTATTATAGTTTGTGGTAACCCAAGATTGCATTCAAGTATGCAACAAACTTGGTCTATAGTTTAAGTTGTACACTTTTAAGTAACATTCATAAGGTTTAGAAAATCTTGATCACTCTCTAGAATAGCCCATTAAACATGGATTGTGATTGAATGCACTGCATAATTGATATACCACAACCATTCTGCATATCAACCAAAGTTATAGGCTCTTTATTGCAGCAAGATGTAATCACTCTTGGATCATGCTGTCATTACATTGTAACCTGTTAAACTTAAGTCAACATGAATGCGCCCAATGATGATTGACACCTAATTGTGATGACAATGATTAATTTATACATGAATTGTGCTCATATGAGTGCCTCCATTTCTATCACAACATAGCCACATTAAACTTGGGTCACACATGAATGCATCATGTATTTGTTATAGCACACCTGTGCCACATGACCAATAGAGTTATGGATCACATAATTACAATCACAATAATTTGTTCCTCAGTTGTGCTCTTATGGTGATTCCATTATCGTTATAGCATAACCCTTTGGAATTATATTGCTCAAATCCTTACATTGCTTATTTTCTCTTTGGATGGATGGCAATTCAATGGCAAGGATTTGTATGCAGGTCATGCTCATATAAGTGCCTTCATCACCATTACACAATAGAACATTGGAATTTCCTTTCTTGAACCTTCACTTCATTTTGTATTGTTAGGGTTTCTTAGAAATTATTCTATTTCCACTTGGCATATTGATAAAAGAAACCAAGCAAAAACTCATTATGTTTTTAGTTAACTCCTGCTAAGATACTTTTGGAATAAATGTTTGACTGCATTACTTTGAGTGTGAAGAATTTTGTTTTCTGCTTATAATACATTCATTGAGAGTTGTAGTAGAAAGATTCTTATGCTAAAACCCATCCTGTAAACTTTCTTTAAGCTACATTTAGGAGGCTTCATGGATTTTTTGTGATTTATACAGTTTTTGTTTTGATAGTTAATGACATCAGATTCTTTATGAAACTGAAATGATTTATTAATTATGGTTTTTTGATGATTAAATGTTTTATTTAGAAGGGGTTAATATGTGGCATTCTTATGTGTAAGAAGAATATATTGTGATGCAACATTCAAGTATAGCTGGTTTAGGAAAAATTGGATTGCTATCAGTGACATAACTAGGTTGGAGAGTACTTTCAGTCAGCCTGAAACACTTCCGGGTGTTTTTGCTCAGAAGCAAAACCTGAGTATAGGAATACAAACGTCGGTGGAAAGAGAAAATCATAAATCTTCTTATCCAGTTTTTAATCCAATTTGAGGTCGTGAATATTGAATAGAGAAAGTTCCTACATTCTAAAGATAAAATCATAAATCTGCTTGGTCCAATTGTAAGGATTTGTCTTTTTAATTATACTTTTTGACATTCGGCTTAATACAAATTATCTATGCTTCCACATTTTCATGTATGTCTAGCAGGGCACTCGTAACTATAATATATGACAAAAAATCCCTTTTGTTATGCTTTGATGGATGTCCCATGATCAATATCTAGATATAAAAAGGTTGCTTTATATATTGGGTGGTTAGGTGTTCTATATTGTTATACAAGTTTAAGCTTTTCCTTTTGTTGATTTTTAAATAATAGTCTTATCTTTCGGCTAGGATTTCTACTGCAATCTCTCTTTTTGTTGTCTTTTCAATAGTGCTTGATTTATAGATTGTAATTGTTAGCAGCTATGCCACATCTTGCTTATATATTTGTGATTTACACCTTAATTGTATTGCTAAAAGAGCCATATATTTACACCTTATTAATTTTGAATTGGTTTAGTGGGAAGTCTCACATGCCATATTTTCCTAAGTGACTTGAGTATGATACATGTGTATTTTTTTGGATAATTTATGGCATTTACCTGTTGGAATTATGTGCCTCAAATTCACTGGTGGACCCCCAACTTGGTCGTCATCAAGTTAGATTACACCAAGTGAGAGTTCAAGCCTTTACCTCCATCCTGCGACGTCTCATGGAGTGACTGGCAGTTGAGAGATACTTATCGCTACCCCGCATAGGTGTTAGATTGAGCTTGTGGTAGTGTGGTGTTACCGCCACCCCACGGTGCTTTATGTTGACTAGTGCGGTATAGTAGTGGTTACCGCTACACCACGATGATGGTTGAAGGTAGCCTGTGGTGGTGCAGTATAGTCACTGCCACGCCACGATGGTGTACGAGGCTTGGTGTGGTAGAGCGACAAATAATGCCATACCACGACAAGCTAGTTTGTGTATAGCGATGTAGCAGTGGACAGTGGATGACTGGATGTCTTTAGCGGGATAGTGAGTTATTGATAGTTAAACAATTAATGATGCAATAGAATCTATAGAGATGGTTGTTGTGTAGTAAGATTTTACTTATTGCTTTTAGTATTTTGATTGTATTCTTTTGTTTTAATCATTTATATATTGGTCTCCTTTTTGTTGGCTTTGAAAGAACTTCCTCATCCAAATCTCCAATTCACACACAAGTAGGAAGGACGCTTTCAAAGGTTGAGGAGTTGGGCTTTACACCCATTGGTTGCATTTTCTTACATATTTGATTTCTTGTTTCATGTGCCTCCAAATAGGTGCACCAGATCCTTGAATGGGATTAACACAGATTTGTTCAACAAGAAAAAGAGACTAATTCTACATTATTTTTCTTTATAGTTCATCCCAATGCTGATAATGATCAATCTCAACTTTGCAAAATACACAACATCATTAACTAATAAGTTTTTACAGCATCAATCTCAACTTTGTAAAATACACAACATCATTAACTAATAAGTTTTTAAGCAATCAATCTCAACTTTGCAAAATACACAGCATCATTAACTAATAAGTTTTTAAAAACTTATTAGTTAATGATGTTGTGTATTTTGCAAAGTTGAGATTGATCGTTATCAGCATTGGGATGAATTATAAAGAAAATCATGTAGAATTAGTCTCTTTTTCCTATTGAATAAATATGTGTTAATCCCATTCAAGCATCTGGTGCACCTATTTGGAGGCACATGAAACAAGAAATCAAATATCTAAGTATATTTCAGAAGTCAAATATTAGCATATGGCTTTCATTGGGAAGATTAGTGGCAACAAGATCCATATCTCCCCATTAATACAAGATCTTCAGTCATAAGGTATCAGACAGTCCAGTCCACGATTCAATATCAATAACATACTAATAGCATCCAAAGAATTATAGTTGGTTGCAACTCTTGGACCTTTTTTCTTGCAGACATAAATGGATAGGGAGATATGAAGCCCATTTGTGGGACAAAAACTTCATCAGAGGAGGTCACAAATGAAAAGGAGGACAAGGTATGTTAAAAGGATTTAGATTACCATAAGAAAAATTGTCAATTTATCACTATTCTAAGTTTAACTTGAAGTGTTGATCATAAAAATTATAAATATAATTATAATACACTGTAAAACCCTAATTATAATAGACTATGGAACCTGAACACTAATTACAGATATAATAGACTGTGGAACCATAATTTTTGTATTTAGACTATTTTTTAGCATTTTTCATCAGTTTTTTATGGAGCAGTTCATTTTCTTTGTTGTTTATAGATCTAAGATGTCTTTATCTAGATAGTAATGCTAAAAAAATTGTGTGTGACCTTGTCATTCTTCAAATTTGGAAATCCATTGAAATCTTCAATAGTATATTTGGGTGAGCATTATCATTTTGTAGATATATTGAAGTTGTTAAGAATTACATTTAAATACTGATTTGATACTCTAGTCTCTGGGATTTTACATTTAGCTATTAGTTAAACTAGATTGGATTGAAGTTTTGACTTAGGTTTGATGTACTTGTAGGTGGCTATGACACTGAATTGAAAGCAGCAAGAGCTTATGATAAGGTTTCTCTCAAGTATTGGGGTGACAAAAGCACAACAAATTTTCCTATAAGAATTTTACATTAGGTATTGCATATAACACTATTTATTATTCTAGATTACGCACACATATACCTTTGCATAATACTATTAAAATGGCATGTTTTATGTAGATAACTAAATACAAAGAAGAGCTTGAAGTCATGAAACAAATGACCGCCATAGACTATATTATTTATCTCAAAAGGTATCAGAATTCTTCCATTGAAGTCTTTTAGATTAAAATTATGGTTGTGGAGCTTTTGTTTTTGGAAGTGACAGTATATATATCCATTTCTGTTAGAATAAGAAAGGGTACACTAGTATAGAAAGCTTAAAATTTAAAATACATGAAGAGTTTCCCTAGCTTGAATTTATTCATATTCAAATGACCCATAAAAAAATACATACATAGTAGGGTCAGCATAAGGTCTATGACAACATTTTAGATTTAGTTTGAGTAAGATATTGTATTGGATTACTTCCATGTATGGTGCTAATGTATAATCTTCTATTGATATAGGAGGAGTAGTGGATTTACTAGAGGCACATCAATGTATCATGGAGTAACAAGGTTTGTATTAAATTGACAGCTTTATTTAGAATCTTGAGATCTTGATCTGACTATAGAAATGGCTATTCAATAAACATTTGTAGGAAAAGTTGTACTCTAATGGTAAAATCTGTAACATATCACAAACACCATCAAAAAGGAAAGTGGTAGGATAGAATTGGAAGAATTAATGGAAACAAAGATGTATATCTGGCAACATGCAGTGAGTACACCAAACATGAACAAGGGTAAAAGCAAGAAGATGATTCCACGAAATGTGGAAGTTTTTGCCTTAGAAAAAAATCCAAAATCTGCCTCAAGAAAACGGGATCTCGTTTCTTAAAAACGGGATGAAACGGGATCCCATTTTAAAACGGTTTGCTAAAAAACAAGACGTTAAAAAACGCGATCTTGTTTTTTAAAAAGAGGGATCCTATTTTTTTAAAAGTAGGATCCTGTTTTTTAGCAGCCCGCTTTAAAACATGATCCCATTTTTTAATGGCCCATTTTATAGAATGGGATCCCGTTTCATTCAACTATAAAAAAAATATATTTTTATGAAACGGGATCTCGTTTTAGAACATGATCCCATTTTTTTAAAAATTGATTTTTGGTCGTGTTTTTGCTTTGTTTTTCGGTTTGAGAAAAGGCTTGGGGATACGAACCTAAGCCCTGGACCTGGTTTGACCTACAGGTTGAAGGTCTTGGCAATGTCACAAGAAAATAGTGACTTTGGGCATATGTGTGAAGACCTTTTTTGTAGAATTTTTTGACGAAATTAAAACCCATTATAGATGAGACAATGTAGATTCCAAATATGTATTTATTTTTACAATTAGATAATTTTTTTTACTTTTCAATTAATTTATGATGAAACAGGTCCATAAACTTGAATTATCAGGTTTTTTTAGTATTTTAATAACTTTTTATTAACATAATTTTTTGACGAATGGATTTCACGAAAGCGTTCTTTAGACAATTCTTTTCAATTTAAAAATAAAATTAAAAAATGATAAGTTTAGGTCATCTTATGTGTGACGTACACGATCATTTTTCAAAACACCAAATATGGCCTATAAAAAATTAACAGAAAAAATATATTCAATAAAAAATTACACAAAAATATGGAAAGCGTGCTTCAATGAGTTCCAAATATTTTCCCAAAAGGATTTACAAAAATATGATTATTTAGGTCAAAATATGGATGACATACAAGTGCGTGGTATGGTAAAAAAAAATGACTTTTAAACAGTGGTTTTTAGAAATGCCTATTGAATTTTTTTTTTTATCATCTGGGTATTGAAATAAATTACGTATTTGGAAACTAGACTCCGAGTACTACATTTTATGATCGGTGACTTTTTACAAGATTCCATCTCTAAGTGCTTCAAATTTTAAGGTCAAATGTGTCAAATTTTGAAAATCAGGTAAAACACTTCCACTAAATGGCCAAAAAGTGGACTCAACTTATTGCCAACACCCACAAATCTACTATATATTTCTCTTATAGAAGAGACTTATCCATTAAGTAAACCACATAATAGTCGTGGTGAACTCATTGGCTCTTTCAATTTGGCAGCAACTAAGGAAGAAGCGGCTTTGACATATGACATTGCTACAATCAAATTTAGAGGCATTGATTCAGTTACAAATTTTGACAAGAGATTATATAACATTGCAAGAATTAGAAACATCTCACTACCTATTGGAGAACTTATAAATTGCATCAAGGAGACAGGATTAAGTCATGTTGATGGCAATGTGAATGCACCCAGAATTGAGGATAAAAGAATGGATTCACTATATTGGCAGATAAATGATTCTTTTTTCTTCTATTCCACAACATTAAAGGGCTCCAAGCATGTGTTTCCATCATTGCAAAAGTATTTCGGAGAAGTTTCTTTCTTGTAGTCATTTTTGTGCAATATTGTAACTCAGATTTTTAGTCTTGTGATTGAAAATAAAAAATTGTAATAATCTATTTCTAAGTTGTAACTAGAACCTTTCTTTTATTAATAAAGTTCATCGATTTTTCCTTATCAATGGTTGTCTTATTGTGTGCAATTGATGATTCATGATGTGTATTTATGTGTTTTATGTTTAAATCCTCAAATATGACTGAAAATATATGACTACATATACTACCAATTGACAAAAATCAGTGAATAAATATGACTAAATATACAACCAGTTGACAGAAATCAATGAATAAATGAGTAAATATATGACCAGATTGATCAAATGACTAAATATACTACCAGTTGACAGAAATCAATGAATAAATGTGACTAAATATATGACCAAATTGATCAAATGACTAAATAAATGACTGGCAATAAACTACTAATGGTCACATGACCAAGCTTAGTGAATAATATGACTAAATATATGACTAAATCAATGACTAAATTAGCGACTAAATATACTACCAAATCGATCAATCAAAATAACCAATAAATGACTAAAATTGGTTGTCATAAATTTGGTCGCATTATAAATGACTGGCAATAAACTACTAATGGTGACACGACCAAGTTTAGTTATTTATAAACGATTTTTAGTAGTTTTTTCATTCATATACTGTTGCTTTTGTACTAGTGTATTCATATGGAAAATTCTTGATCATATTCCTCAATAAGCAAGTGAAGGGGATTTATGGTGTTCTAGGCGTATCCCAAGTTTAGCATTGAACATATTACCAGTTAAAAACTATTGATGCAAGTGTGCATGTTTTTTCTCTAATGAAAGGTGTAATATTTAGAAGAGTTATGGTGCTCACTAAAGGTGTTCATGTGGGCTCATTTTTTTAATTGAATACATGCAATATTCAGTGCAATAATTATTTTATTCTTGTAGTGAAGATATTTACAAACTCTACACCCTCACCACTAGTATAAAATATTGTTATATCTACTTATGGTCATGCATTATAAGTATCTAAGATTTTCATTTTAGATCAAGTTAGTTGTAGATAAAATAATGCTATGGACTAGAAAATGGGCCATATACATGAGAAGGGTCTAAGGGCCCTAAAATAAAAATATTGTTGAGTTAATTGATTTTAATCTTGAATTTGATTTATATGAACACTTTATATAAGATAAACAAAATCGTGATCAATTCTATTCCAATTCATAGAAATCTTCTAGGGTGTTGGACTTGATTGATTTAGTTGTATTTGATCATGTTAATGTTCCTTGAACTTCTAAGTCTTTGTAATTATGTATATTTTATAGATGATTATTTTAGAATAATATTTGAAGTCTTTAGTCAATTTAAGGCTTTTTTGAAAAATTAAATTGGTACAAAGATTAAGGTTTTAAGGATCGACAATGGCAATGAGTTTTATTTTACATATTCTGATAGATTATGTAAGGAGCATAGATGTCAAAGTAAATAGGTAATCGCCTAATAATTAATTAATTATTAGGCCCCTTTTACTTTAATTACTTAAGCTAAACTTAGGAATTATTTTTTATTATTAGATTAAGCTATATTTAGATTATGTTGTCTCATTGCATAAGATGGAGACACTTGTTTGAATCTAATCAAACCCTCAACTAGGGTTTCTTTTTTACTTTTATAAGAATCTACCTTTAGTTATAATCATTCATTCAGATTATTGCATCAATATAATTTCTTAGGTTTTTGAGAAAAAATCATCTTTCTTTGATCTCTCTGTGTGATAAGATAATTGCTTATAGGTGACTTATGGGAGTTGTGGGGTTCAATCATCAACTCCAATATGGTATTAGAGCACCATATTTGTGAGTTCTTGTTCAAATATTGAGGGATCTATCCTTGAGAAATTATTTTGATGCATCCTAGATCCAAATAGACCTCTCCATTGCATCTGAAGTCACCAAAAACCTAAGGATTTACTTTTGTTTCACGAAAATATGAGAAGTTGAAATTTGGATGATTTTTTTTGGGCATAAAAATCGAGAAAAATAATGCACCTATAAAAAATCCATATATTGGTATAGATTTGTACTAGGTCACATGGGTCGTACCTTTTTGCACCATTGCTACATAGGCCTACACAAAAAAAATCAGTCATTGGCATAATTTCCAAGTGATTGTACAAGATACAACAATGGGTTTTTAAAAAATTTAGGCAACTAGATGTATGAAGTTCTGGTGTGACATCATTTTCACGGTAGTTGGTACAGTTTTTTTATGGTAGAATATTTCATTATAATATTCTCTGTTTATCCCATTGTTTCTCATTGCTTAAGCATAGCTCTATTTTTTCCTAATTGTTTCTCTATCACTAGCTCCATCACTCAATGTTAGTATGAACACCCTTGCTCTTATAAGCAACCAAGGGCCCCAACTAAGTCCCATGTGCCCAACAACAATTATCTAGGTGACTAGGGGCTGGAATATTTTAGCCCTCGGCCTATCTTGGAGGCCTAAATGGATGTTTTTTTATGAAATCAATTATATATTCCACATACAACATCCATTTTGTGATCCATATATCGTTGGAAACTCACTTCCACACTCAATGGACATTGATGTGACTATTTTTTTCCAAATTATGCTCCTAATCATTTCTATGGGCCTCTAAAATCAAATCTAGTTGTTTTCACTTAGAGGCTCATAATTTTTGCCTCGATTATTAGATTTTCATAATTTAAGTGACATCACAAAGTTGATTACGTCCTCTTCACAAATATCAAACTTCTTTTTCCAAAAAAATATACCAGTTACTTGCTATTTTCATCAGATCTTGGGTTCTTTTTTTGGTTCTTTTCTTGGAAAATGTGTAAAAGTTTAAATATTTTGGGATCAAAGGGGAATTTTCTTACATTAGAGAGTCTATATTGTTGTTATTCTTCAAACTTCTATGTTTTGTCAATAAGTTATCATGTGGATATAACACATATAGCTCAAATTACTCCAAACAACTACAATGGTTGCAAATAAATGGGGATACTGCTAAACATGCATCGAAATACTGAGGGGGGTGGGTGAATTAGTATTTTGATCTCAAAACTTTCAGAACCAAAGAAACTTCAAACTCTAGCACATATGCAAGAACATGGAAGATAGAAACAATGCACAACACAACATAACACCAAATTTATGTGGCAAACCCCAGAGGGGAAATGCTACAATTAAAATTGTTGCTAGGAGCTATTGTCCTAATCCAGCCTCACAAATGAATAACATTTTATAATTTTGTTTTAGGGCTACAACCCAAGGAAGCTACTACTCCCTATAGAAAGGTTTTAGGGTCACTCCTAAGGAAGCTACAACTCCCTGTAGACTTTTCTTTAGGTCTACAACCCAAGGAAGCAAATACTCCCTGAACTGAGAAAAAAATTAGAAAAGATTGCAGCATGATAGTCCTTCCACTATCTGAATTTGACAATTAGGCTCAATCCTATGATTGCAATTCATCTTTTTACCTTCTCTTTTGATGATTACAATTTTACTTTGACAACTCTTTTACAATTGTCTTCTTTGTATCTTATTGGCTCACTTCTTTCAGCATTCAAGAAGCTTTATCTTTGGCTCACTGCCTCTAGCAAATAATTAGGCACACTATCCACTTCCCTTTTATCACAAAGATAGCGTCAAATTAAATCCGAACAGGATCTACAACTTTTTCTCTTTCTCTTTCACTCACTTACTCAAATATCATAATGCATTATACATCCTTGATGACATACTTGACCTAGATCAACTAGGTTTATAATATATACATGATATTACAATGATTACATTACATAAGTCAGCCTACAACAAAGATTATTACAATTATAAGTCAATCAAAACTCAAACAACAACATGAAACGTGTAGAAGGGCAAGACCTAAATAAAATACACACAACACCAAGAGGAGGAACACACTTTGTGGATTCCAACACACACTTAACCTAGTCCTAAACACTAGATTCACATCATCAATCTTCAATAGAAAACATCCACATGCTTCACAAATTTAAATTCTAGGTCAGTCTTAAATAGGAAAACATGAAACTTGTAGCATGTCGACCTTTACAACTTGGCAGTACACATGTAATATTAAACATTACTTGTGCTTCATCTAGATGAGTTGGCATGACCCATAGAACACCTTCAAACACTTCATAGACTCCGCACAACCTTGAACTTGTGGCGCACACCTTCAACATACCTCAGTCAACCAGGAAAAATGTCACACATTGATCCTTCCACATCTTTAACTATTAAGAAAATTAAAATTAAGTATTTTGAGTATTGAGTGTTTGATAATGAAGACTATTTAGTAAATAATTTATGGAATATATATAGTTTAATTTCTTTATATATTTAAATAATTTAATTGAGGGAATATATATAGAATAATGTAAGAAATATATATATATATATTATATATATATATATATTTGACATTTATAAGTTTTTAAATTGATTATGCAATAATATTAATTAACTAAATAAAGTTTAAATATAAATTAAAAAGTAAATAAATTAAATTATTAAAACTAATTGTTAAGGGAATCAATATGTGAATTCATGTATTCATAATTTTAAAAGCATGCATGGCATTGAAAATATTGCACCGCATGTCAATAGTGTTGAATGCACAAGCCAACTGAGAGGGGAGAGTGAATTCATTTTACATTAAAACATTAAAAACCTCTTTAACATTCAGATCTGCATTAGTCTTTAAACCCTTAACAACCATTTAAACCCTTATCATACATTAGTAGAATGTAAACATGAGAAACAATAATGCAAACACATCCAAACATATGAGAATACCATATTTACATGGAAAACCGAAGAAGGGAAAACATGGTGAGGATTAACTCACAATATAAAGTAATTGCAACATTGAATACAATAGGCTCACAACCCAGAAGAAAGAAGGGCTCATTGCCAAGGGCTAACTGCTAGATTACAAAAAAAGAAGAAAGAAGAATGTTACATTGAGAAATCTATCTCAAAGTAACAAAAAGATCCACCACAACATCACCAGTACATTTACAACCTCTTTGAAGAATGTAGACACCTTTTGCTCACTGCTTCCAATATTCTAACACATTAAAGCTCGTACTGCATTTCACACTTTTGTACTTCGCATCACACACACCATCCCTCAATTCTCTGTCAATGCAACACTTATTTATACCATCCTCAACCTTGAAAATAATTGACAAGGTCAGTTATGCACCTCAACCGTGCAAATTAAAATTAGGTTGACACTAAGAATTCCCGCAGTGGAAAGGAATGAAAGAAGACCACACCACACCTTAATTCAGACCTAAAATCATACATATACACCACACCATGCTTCCACAAACACAAAAGCATTTCTGCAATTAGTGTAAACAACCAAGGTCGGTCAAACCTGTGTTAACACCATTAAAATTTTAAGTACATGATTCCTTGGATCCAAAGATGACTCACAGACAACATACATCACTTGAATACAATTTGGAATATTCTATAAACACCTTGAAATCCAACAAATTATGCAACAAATTTCACCTAAAGAACATACTCATCCTATACACCCAGTTAACTTTCTACACACTGCAACACTTAAATCCAACTTTGCGGAGCACCAAAACACAAACAAATCAAACTGAAAATAGATATGAGAAATATAAGCACACCCTTAGATCCACAAGACCAAAAACCAAACTACAGAGAAATGCAAAGAAAAACCATTTCTCCCAGACACCACTACAATACATTGTTCACACATTGGTGAACACAACTTTCTCTATACAACGATCCAGAACAAGAAATTTAGGATATAACACTACCGAACACCTCTGATGAACATATATGAACCACACAAGAAGATCTTCAAACATGAAGAAATGCAAAGAAAAACATTCAACACCACTTTGTCGCACTAAACACTCTTCACCACATTGCTTTCTCTTTTATTCAAATTTTCTCAAAAGCACTTGGAAACCAAGCATCACAAACACATTTTCATCATCTTGAACAATTTTTCAGCACCTCAACCACACAAGAGGTTGAACATCAAAAATCACCAATTCATGCTCATCAAGGTGACACTAGAGGTTGACATCAATTATATTGCTAATGATAACATAATGCAATCAACCAAAGCATCATTAGAAACTTCCAAAAATCTCTCCATCTAGACCTATTGACATCACTGCAACAACCTATAATTTTTGACATCAATTAGAAACACAAGCTACTCATACTTCCAACAATCTCCCCCTTTGTCATTGATGGAAAAACATGATGTAAAGAACCAATAACAAAAAAAACAACTCTAATACTAGTTGTTGAATGAACAAGACAATTGAGAGGGGGGGTGAATCAATTGTACATTAAAACATTAAAATCCTCTTTAACATTCAGATCTGCATTAGTCCTTAAACCCTTAACAACCATTTAAACCCTTATCATGTATTAGTAGAATGTAAATATGGGAAATAATAATGCAAACACATCCAAATATATGAGAACAATAGATTTATGTGGAAAACTCGAGAAGGGAAAAAACATGATGAGGATTAGCTCAAAACATAAAGTAATTACAACACCAAATACAATAGGCTCACTGCTGAAGGGCTCACTACCAAGGGCTCACTACTAGATTATAGAAAAGAAGAAATAAGAATGTTATAATGAGAAATCCATCTCAAAGCAACAAAAATATCCACCACAGCATCACCAGTACATTTGCAGCCTCTCTAAAGAATGTAGACACCTTCTGCTCACTACTTCCAGTAGTCTAACACATTAAATCTCTCGTACTACATTTCACACTTTTGCACTTCACAATTCTGTACTTCTTATCACACACACCACTCCTCAATTATCCATTAGCTCAACACTTATTTATGTACCATCCTCAACCTTGAAAACAATTGAAAAGATCGGCTATGCACCTCAACTGTGCAAATTCAAATTAGGTGTGTACTAAGCATTCCCATTGTGGAAAGGAATGAAAGTGGACCACACCACACCTTAACTCGGACCTAAAATCATATATATACACCACACCATGCTTCCATAAACATCAAAGAATTTCCACAATTAGTGTAAACACCCTAGGTTAGTTGAACCTATGTTAACACCATTAAATATTTAAGTGTACGCTTCCTTAGATCCAAAGATGAATCACGAACATCATACATCACTTGAATACGATCTAGAATATTCCATAAATACCTTGAAATCTAAAAAATTCCTTTGCAACAACTTTCACCTTCAAAGAACATACTCATCCTGTAAACCCAGTTAACTTTCTACACACTACAACACTTGAATTCAACCTTGTAGAGAACCAAAACAAAAACAACTCAGACTAGAGATAGATATGAGAAATATAAGAACACCCTCAAATCCACAAGACCAAAAATCAAACTACAGAGAAATGCGGAGCAAAACCATTTCTCACAGACACCACTATACACTGTTCACACACTGGTGAACACAACTTTCTCTGCATGACAATCCAGGACACGAAATTTGAGATATAACACCACTGAACACCTCTTATCAACATATAAAAACTGCACAAGCAGATCCTCAAACATGAAGAAATGTGGAGAAAATCATTGAACACTACTTTGTCATACTAAACACTCTTCACCACATTGTTTTCTCTTTTATTCAAATTTTCTCAAAAGCAGTTGGAAACCAAGCATCACAAACACATTCTCATCATCCTCAACACTTCCTCAACACCTCAACTACACAAGAGGTTGAACATCACCAATCACCAATTCATGCTCATCAAGGAAACACTAGAGGTTGACACTAGTGATACTATTAATGACAAAATAATGCAACCAACCAAAGCATCATTACAAACTTCCGACAATATCTCCATAGACTTGTTGACATCAATGCAACAACTTAGAACTATTGACATCAATGACAACACAAAAACTACTGATACTTCCAAAAAATAGTTGGGGAGAATTTTTCAACACTGATTGGTAGCATGTAATCAACCAGAAAGGTCAAGATATTTTGAGGAAGAAACTAGAAGTTTTGATGATTCTCTTCCATTTAATGTTGGTAGGCATTTCTTGGAGGGACTCATATTCTTGGTTTTTCGTTACACCTTTGGAATACACATCTATGGAGGCTTTTGCAACCATAATATTGTTATAAATCCTCTCGATTATGTTCTCACTGCTAGTGCAGGTCCTCTATTTTTTTGCCACCTATCAAGTCTAAGATGCATGGATGATTTTTTGGGACATACCATGAGCAAGATAGTTAGACTCACAATGTGTAGACCTTGAGGTGAGCCATTATCATGATTTTAGTTAATGAAAATGAATACAAGGTCGATTCACTATGTGTGGGTTGATATTTGTTGTTAATCATGACAAATTGTTACATTTAGTTTCATATAGTGGATCATGAATTAATCTCTCTTAAATTTTGGTCATGCTGTATATATAATATATATATATATATATAAAATCTCATAGCTTCGGCAAAATCTTCCTTAGTTCAAATAATTACATAATTGGGTTTTGTAGATAGAGACATTAAAGCTTTGATGCCAGTTGTGTGCATTCTATATAACTGATTTTGTGTCTGGTAAATGCCTCTTTACTTCACATGAGTTTCATGATTGATTTGTAAGAAGGTGTGTTTCATCATTTCTTTGAGGAATTTTTGTGAATCGGTTCATAGATGTTTCCTATACCTTCACATTTTTGCATATGTTTGGTGCAACTCCTGCAATCTTTGTGCTTCCTTAAATTGGCTTATTACTGCAGCATATCATCAAACAATTGATGTACCTTCTTATATGTTTGCACTATTTTTCATATGTGGTTATGCAGGCTTTTTTATATTGTAGTTATCTCCCTATGCTTGCTAGATGTCCATACCCTGTTTCAAAGCCTCTCATTTTCGCACAAGTAGAGAGGATGCTGGGAAAGGTTATGAAATATGGCCTTATTCCTACCAATTGTTTTTGCATGTATATTTTCCAGCTACAATACTTTGTTAAGAATACCCTCCTCGCATTAGCAGCTGACCATTCGAATATCGATTCCTCTGTCGATTGTATTTGCATGAGACTTTCTAGAATCTTTCTCAACAATAAAATTTAATGCTTATCCTGTATAATTGCATTCATTGTCATCTACATGGCTATTTTTCTGAGGAAACCCATCTTCCATCTTGTGATCAATCTTTACTCCCTTAATTTGCATGCAATTTTTCCTTCAAGCCGTCTACAAACTATTAATTTATTGTAGCTCAGATAGTTGCTATCTCCATTCCCAAGAATTATTATCTAATTGATTTTTCTGGAGACTTTTAGAAAGGAGTTAGTTAGAGTCTAGATAATAAATTAATTAATTGATTCCTTTAGAGACTTCTAGAAACCAGTTAGTTAGGGTTTGTTAGAGTCTAATTAATCTTAGCCATTGATTGAGATTAAATCGTGGCCATTGGTTTTTCAATGAGAATAGTATAAAAGGGGATCAATGGGCATTTGGAGAACACACACTTGAGAAATATTTGCAGCGAGAGAAAATAAATTTGTAGTGATAGTAAAGGCGCAATGATAGCATTGGAGGTAGCAGTAGTGGAATTTTAGCAGGAGAAATTGAGGGAAGAATTTTCGGAGAAGAATATTGTTGCAGCTCTGCCTATAAGAGGAAAGCAGTTTATGTATCTCTTGATTTGCTAAATTTTAATAAAATTCCCCATCTACAGTATTGGTTTTCCCTCTAGGGTTTTTCCAGGGACAATTTTTCCAAAAATATTGTGTTTATTATTTTGTGTATTTTTCCTCTTTATTCTTGTGGTTTTATTTGTGAAGTTGCAGTTGTGTTATTTTTCAATATTTACCGTGAATTAATTTTTGGCAGTCAAATAATCTATATAGATATGAGATTAATAATTAGTAACTACAATAGATTTTTCACATGGTATCAAAGAAGATTTGAGGATAGAAAAGGCTCAGTGCAGGCACAGGAAGGAAAAATCAAGGGTTTATAAAACCCAGTTCTACCTCTTCAAAATTATTATTATTATTATTTTATTTGTTTGAGATGGCCTCAGTAAAGTAGGTTTAAGAGATCAAGACAGATTGGATGGAGCCTCAAATTTTGGTGTCTGGAAAGCCAAAATTTCTTTATTGTTGGAAGAGAATGGTATCAAGGAATATGTGACCAGTTTTGTAGTTGTACCTACAAATCCAACACAACTCTTAGCATATAAGATGGAAGATGCCAAGGAGAGGAGGCTAGTTCTTGGCAGTGTTAAGGATCATATTGTTCTACATATCGCAAAGTTATATACAACAAAGAAGATGTGGGACGCCATTTTGATTCTGTACCAGAATGCTACCACTAATCGAAAGGTGATTCTTAGAGAAAAGTTCAGGAATACCCGGATGAACAAGGGAGAAGACATTACAAGTTACCTCACCAAGCTTAGACTTGTCAAGGATGAGTTGGCAGTTGTTGGAGATAAACTAGATGATGACGAGCTAGTACGAATAGCCCTAAATGGGTTTTCTAAGTAGTGGGATGTCTTTGTTCAAGTTATTAATGGACGAAATACCTTATCGAGTTGGGATCGACTATGGAGTGACTTCACTCAGGAGAAGCTTAGACTAAGTCTTGTCAGCAGGACTAGCAGTAAGAGTAAAAAAAGTGAGGCAAAATAGGAAAACGTTGCCCTAGCTAGAAAAGGGGAAGTGAAGAAGGGGTCTAGCAAAGGATCAAATCCTAAAAGTGAGAAGAAGGACTTGTCAAAGATCAAATTCTATGGTTGTCACAAGTTTGGCCACTATGTCAGCGATTGCCCGCAAATGAAGAAAAATGAAAAATAAAGGCAAGAAGCAGACCATAGCTTCAGCAAGTGCAGATGAGCTCTCTAGAAAAATGGAGGATGAGTTTGCACTCATATCTTGTATGGTTAGCTCAACCTCACAGGCTGTATGGTATATAGATAGTGGGGCAACATTTCATATGACAAGAGTTAGAGAATAATTCTCCAATTATAAGGAGGACATCAGAATCCAGATTTCTATGGGGAACATGTCCAAAATAAATCCAGTTGGGAAAGGGATTGTTCTATTTCAGAGGGAGAATGGAAAGTTGATTCCCATTCATAATGTGTTGCATGTGCCAGGCTTGGGTATGAACCTGATTTTTGTATCTTTCCTTCAGGATAAAGGCTACAATGTACTCTTTAGAGGGGTGAATGTGTTAATCAAGCATAAGGATTGGAAATCACCCATAGCTATTGGAGTTAGGAGCGACTAACTTTACAGGTTGCAGTTTGATACTCATAAGGCACTGATGAGAAACAATAATTCTAGAGATCAAGGAGAGCTATGGCATAGGAGGATGGGCCATATACATCATGGAGCACTTAAATTTCTTTGTGAGGCAGTGATAGGTGTTCCAGAGGTGAGCACAGAGCATGATGATGTATGTAAGGGATGTGTGTTAGGGAAGTTTGTGAAAGAAGCTTTTCCAAGGAGTGACACCAGATCCAAGGGTGTTCTTGATCTATTATATTAAGACATATTTGGACCAATTTCGATGAAGTCTCTCAGAGGATACAAGTACTTTACTTTTATTGATGGTTTCTCTAGGAAGACTTGGATATATTTCTTGAAGACCAAGGATGAGGCCTTCAATCATTTCCAAGAGTTCAAAGCTCTTGTGGAGAATTTGATAGGTAGGAAGATTAAGGTTCTTCGATCAGAAAATGGAAGCGAGTACAAAGGGAAAGAGTTCCAAGAATTTTGTACCAGGGAAGGAATCAAGAGAGAGTGGATTGTTCCTTACAACCTGCAGCAGAATGGGGTTGTTGAGAGGAAGAATCATTCTATATCAGAGGCAACAAGGGCTATGTTGTATGACCAGGATATACCACACTACTTATGGTTCGAGGCATGCAATATAGAAATATACATACATAACAGGGTTCCACATAAGGTATTGGACAAGATGACACTAGAGGAGGCATTCTAAGGGAAGAAGCTAGATGTCAACCACTTCAATATATTTGGGAGTTTGGTATATTGTCACATTCCAGGGGCTACATGTTCCAAGTTAGATTAGACTACAGAGAGAGGGTAATTTGTGGGGTATAGAAAGACCTCAAAGGCATATCAGATATTTATTCCAGAGGCCAGGAGGATTATAGTTAGGCGTGATGTCAAGTTCATGGAGGACAAGGCATTTAGAAGGTCCAAATATTTTCCAACAGATGATCAGGGTGAGCAGCAAATAGAAGCTCCAAGGATCGTGCAATCGGATTAGGGGCAACGAAGCTTGAGTACAATCACTAGTACAAGCACAGGCTCAGGTGTTGTTAGTTCACAAAATATGGAGAAACAGATGCAGCAGATCCAAGAGATGCATCAATAATACATGGAGGTTGATACCTCATCCTCTAAAATTGGTAGCAGGAAACAATAGACACATAGAGATATGCAGGAGTTTGTGGGAGCTCCTAGAATGAGAAATAGATAATAGAGACAACCAACTAGGTATAATGACTATATGGCATTAGTTAGTCAGTTATTAGATAGTGGCCTTCCAACTATCAGGAGGCCACACAACAGTAGGTGTGGCGAGATGCGATGGTTGAGGAATATACCTCAATAGTGCAGAATGATGTGTGGGAGGTTGTTCCTAGACTGACAGATAGGGCAGTAGTTGGATCACACTAGATCTATAAGATCAAGCATGGTGCAGATGGTAGCATTGAGAAATACAAGGCAAGGTTCATGGCCAAGGGGTTCTCTCAGAAGGAGGGAATAGACTACGAGGATATATTTTCTCCAGTGGCCAGGTATACTTCTATACGAGCCATGATCTCACTTGCAACACGGATGGGATGGCAGATCCATCAAATGGATGTCAAGGCGATCTTTCTTAATGGTGAGTTGATAGAGGAGGTATACATAGAACAACCAAAGGGATTTGTAGAACCCAACAGTGAAACCCACGTGTGCAGATTGAAAAGAGCTTTGTATGGACTCAAGAAGGCTCCTAGGGTGTGGTATGAGTGCATTGATGGATACTTACAGGGAATGGGCTTCATCAAGAGTGAGGTGGATGCTAACCTCTACTACTTGGTGGTTGGGGATGAGGTTCTCATTCTTGTTCTATATGTGGATGACTTGTTTTTAATAGGTTCACTAGGGCTCACAAAGAAGTGCAAGAGGGACCTTGTAGCAGAGTTCAAGATGAAGGATTTGGGGCTTATGCACTACTTTCTAAGCATGGAGGTGTGGCAGAAAAATGGAAAGATTTTCCTTGGACAGGGGAAATACTGCATCAAAATCTTGAAGAGGATTGTAGAGCCATGTCTACTCCTATGATCATGAATTGGAAGAAAGTAGACACATCCAGGGAGAAGGATGTAGACCCCACCTTATACAGGAATTTGATTGGATCTCTCATGTATTTGGTCAACACCAGGCTAGATATATCCTTTGCAATATTATACTCTCTTAGTCAATTCATGGTTGAGCCGAAGAGAGTGCATTGGACAGCATAAAATCATGTGTTGCAGTATTTGCATGGTACAATCGAGTATGGTATCAAATATTCTTGAGGTGATGGTATCAGGTTGATAGGCTATACTGATGTAGATTGGGCAGGCAGTATAGTGGACAGGAAAAGCACTTCAGGGTGTTGCTTTATCTCGGGATCAAGAGTTGTCTCTTGGTATAGTAGGAAGCAAAAGTTTGTGGCTCTGTGTTTTACAGAAGCAGAATACATAACAGCTAGCATGACGATGTGTGAGGCGATATGGCTTCGAAAGTTGCTGGTAGCCTTATTTGGTTATAGGGTTGAGACTACGATGATACACTGCGAAAATTAGAGTTGCATCAAGTTGTTTGAGAATCTGGTGTTTCATGATAGGTCTAAGCATATAGAGATCATTTATGACTTCATCAGGGATTGTGTATAGTGGGGGATTGTTTAGCTACAGTATATACCTGCAGATCAGTAGGTAGCAGACATTTTGACAAAGGCATTGGGGAAGGTGAAATTAATCTTCTTCAGAGATATGTTGGGTGTCATGCAGAACACATTCCTCGCTAAAAGGGAGTGTTAATTTATTTTAGCTTGGATAGTTGTTATCTCCATTCCAAAGAAATATTATTTAATTGATTTTTCTGGAGACTTCTAGAAAGGAGTTAGTTAAAGTCCAAATAATAAATTAATTAATTGATTCCTTTAGAGACTTCTAGAAACCAGTTAGTTAGGGTTTGTTAGAGTCTAATTAATCTTAGCCATTGATTGAGATTAAATCATGGCCATTGGTTTTTCAATGAGAATAGTATAAAAGGGGATCAATGGGCATTTGGAGAACACACACTTGAGAAATATTTATAGTGAGAGAAAATAAATTTGTAGTGATAGCAAAGGTGCAGTGATAGCATTGGAGGCAGTAGCAGTGGAATTTCAGCGGGAGAAATTGAGGGAAGAATTTCCAGAGAAGAATATTGTCAGAGCTCTGTCTGTAAGAGGCAAGCAGTTTATGTATCTCTTGATTTGCTGAAGTTTAATGAAATTCCTCATCTGCAGTACTGGTTTTCCCTCCAAGGTTTTTCTAGGGACAATTTGTCAAAAAATATTGTGTTTATTATTTTGCGTATTTTTCCTCTCTATTCATGTGGTTTTATTTGTGAAGTTGCAGTTGTGTTTTTTCAATATTTGCTATGAATTAGTTTTCGGCAGTCAAATAATCTATATAGATAGGAGATTAATAATCAGTAACTGCAATAAGTTTTTCACACAAATTTCCCCGTCTTCTATGCTTAAATGAATTTATTGTTATGATGTGATGTGATTATCTCTCAAAGAGTTTATAATCAGACATCAAATTCAATAAAATTATAAAAGAATGGGGTCACAAAAAGCACACGTTCTATTAAATATGAATTAACCAAATCCTTATAATCCCATGTTAAATTCAATGAGTTAAAGGATTATAATTCAAGTAAGCACAAATATAAGTTTAAAACAAACTTTAAGCATCCTCAAGGGGAAGGTTATTAACATACCTCCAATGCAGATATGCTAAAATTCTTCCCATGATCTTGTTAATAATAAAAAATAATGATTTTGTATTAAGAAAATATTAGTTATTAATTTTATTTTTCTTTTCCTTAAATTATCATTTTTATACTCATCTAGATTTTATTATCTTGGTTATCATTTTAGATGTTAAGTTATTATGAATTTTAATAAGCTTAGTTAACACTTTATATTATCATTTTAATAATCTTAGTTAATATTTATTTTGTATAGATATAAGATTATCATCATTTGATAGTCTTAGTTGTCATTTTTCATAGCTATCAAGTTAATACGTTATGATAATATTGATTATGGTTTTTGTAGAGATACCAAGTTATCAATTTAATAATCTTAGATTATTGTTTATGGGAAGTTCACTTCAAATTATTCATTAAATTAGAATAGATAAGGAGAGAATAATTTAATTTATCATAATGGTAGAGTTAGGAAAAAGGGGGTGAAATATATTATTCTATCATTAATCTCAAATTGGAAAGGGTAAAGAGGGTTCGATTTACTTACTGTGGACCATATACAAGATACTCTATTTATGAGTGTTTTCTCACTGTGAACTTTATGCCTGATATTGTCTTCTGCGATTTTTTTATTTCTATGAATATCTTGTATGCAAATTTATGTCTTCATGAGTGCTTGTGGAAAGTTACTTTCCTAGACACGTGTCGAATGTGGGTATCAAGGAGCGTAGATCCTACTTTTTATAAATTTACTATTATATTGTTGTGTATGACATTATGCTTGGACAATCTTCTCTAAACCATTGAAATAGATGAGTTTATTATATATTATTTCTCTCTGTCATATCCTAGTATTGATCATAGCATGTTCTAGAGTATTTAGAAATGCATGTAGATATATTAGGCATGCACCAGATTCCATCCTGTACATCAAATTTTTTTTGCTAAGAATCTTGTGTAGGGTCGGACGTGGTTCTTCGTGTTAGAAAGAACTCTCTAGGGAAGCGTAAGGTTCATGGTTGGGTAGAAAAATGCTTGGACCATGTCTCGTCTATTGATTTGTAGGTAACTAAGTGAGAGTCAAAGGTTGTCAGAGGATTTACTATTTACATCTCTACATAATTATTGACTTTTTATTGGCATATGTACTTCATGAGTGTACGACTTGTGTGGATGATTCCGATATATTTTTACATTATTGTACTTTCTTTGTAATATTTAACTTTTTTGGCATTGTCTCCATAACTCAATATTTTGTATGTTGTCCTATGTAAGGTTGTAATTTCAAGCGATGACATGTCTTGTAATGAGGTATTTACCTTGATTTAATGTAAATTAATTTATTTCATGCCAAATATATGGTTATTTTATTCTTATTTGAGATATGTACCTTACACAAAAGCATAACCTAGCAACACCTTCATTTTGGACCACAACCTATTTTGGAGAAACTAGAAAACATCTTACAGAATAATAGAAGACATCACATGATATTCATAAACACTCTCATACAACCATTTCACAACTTCATGCAACAAAAAGTTTGTGCAAGGCAACATACATTGAAACTAGCCACCAGACAACATAATCCTACACTTTGTCACTTCAAACTTTCTTTGTCGAAGGACAAATGATATGAAGCTTTGGATATGGCACCTTCACAACACTATGCCATTAAATTTTAACTCCATAACCATATTTGCAAACTTGGAGGAATGTAGAGCCAAAATTTGCACCTCTCAAAGCATCTTCACATAACCAACACAATCTTCAAACCATCATTTCCAAAACACCTTTCAATATGTAACTCAAATGATTTGAAACTTAGATCACACATGCTTTGACACACTAAGAAGATATCTTCCAAACTATAGGAGAAAAGCATTACTAGAGGAGAAATGTGTCCAAAATTTCTTAGAAACTCTGGCAACCAAACAACCAGAATGCAACACACTTTTGACATCAACAACTCTCTTACATCAATGATAATCAAACTGCAACAATCTCATACATACTTTTGACATTAATGACAACCAAGCTTATCAAGATACAACAATCTCCCCCTTTGTCATTAATGCAAAAACCATCCTCACACCACTTTGGTGCATAATCTCTCTCTTAGGTGCACATTTATCTCTCCCCCTTTGACATCAAGGACAAAGGGAAAAATAACTTTTTCTCTCCCTTTTCAAGCATAATTTCTCTTCAAAATATTATTTGATGTACATTCTCTCCAACTTGAAACAAATTGCAGGCTCCCCCTATTAGAAACAACCACTACCTGCTCCCCTTGTGAGGTAGCCACCATCAATCTAGGAATAAGGACATGGATTGAATTACTCCCCGTGGAAAAATATACCAACTATGCATCTAGCAAGAAGAGGGAGGGGCAATTACCCCTAACTTCTATCGGAGATACTAAAATGTATCCTTTGCAAGTGCCTTTGTGAAAATGTCTATATAATTTGATCCCTTGTAGGTAAATAATCTAACTTCACCTCTTTCTCAGCAACCTTCTCCCTCAGAAAATGATACATGATTGATATGTGCTTGGTTCTAGAATACATCACCAAATTCTTGGAAATATTGATAGCACTTTTGTTATCACATAGAATAGGAATGGAGTCATCAAACTTGATCTTGATATCCTTCAATATTTTCTTCATCCACAACACTTGAGTACAACAAGATGTTGCAGCAATATATTTTTATTCTATTGTTGAAAAAGATATTGAATCTTGTTTCATACTATGTCATGAAACCAATCTTCTTCCTAAAAAGAAAGCACCACCACTGCTACTCCTTCTATCATCAACACAACCAGCCTAATCAACATCAGTGTATGCAATCAAAACAAATTCATTACCTTTTGGATACCATAAACCATAATCTAGAGTACTCTTCAAGTATCTAAAGATTCTCTTAACTACATTCACATGATTTTCTTTAGATTTAGTTTGAAATATTACAACCAAACATACCATGCATGCATGATATCAAGCCTTGAAGTAGTTAGATACAACATTCTTCCAATCATAGATCTATATAAATTATGATCAGTCAGGGAAGACTCATCATCTTTTACTTAAATGACAACCTGTTACCATAGGAGTACTCACAGGTTTGCAATCTTCCATACCAAACTTCTTCAACATCTCTTTGACATAATTTTCTTGAGATATAAAGATACCATCATCTGGTTGAGCAATTTGAAGATTAAGAAAGAAGGACAACTCACCAATCATAGAAATTTCAAATTCCTTCTTCATTTCTTTAGCAAAATTCTTGCACATCTCATCATTTCCACCAAATATTATGTCATTAATATATACAACAACTATGAAAATTCTTTCATCCTCAATCTTGAAGTAGATATTACTGTTTGTGGTACCTTTCTTGAATCCTTGCTGAAGCAAGTACTTATCCAACATTGCATACCAAGCCCTAGGAGCTTGTTTGAGTCCATATAATTCCTTTTTGATTATGCACACCATGTTTGCTTCTTCTGATAACCAAAATCCATCAAGTTCCTCTATGTACAAACTTCCTCTTCAAAATCTTCATTCAAGAAAGCTGATTTGACATCCATCTAATATACTTTGAAGTCCTTGTGGGCAGAAAAAGAAAGAAACATTTTGGTTTCTTTCATTCTTGCTACCAAAGAAAAAGTCTCCTCAAAATCAATTCCTTCTACCTATGAATAGCCTTTGCAGACCAGTCTTTCTTTGTTCCTTACAAATTCTCCATCTTCATTCAACTTATTCTTGAAAACCTACTTAGTTTCTATCACATTTTTTCTCATAGGCCTTGGAACCAATTCCCAAGACTGATTCTTCTCAATCTGATTCAATTCTTCGTCCATTGCTTATATCCATTCCTCATCTTTTCTAGCATCAACAAATTTTTTTGGTTCTACCTTTGATAACAAACAAAATTTTACTTGTTCATCTATCATTGCAAGCCTTCTTCTAGTCACTACTCCTTCATTCTTATTTGCAATAATTTATTTTTTTGAATGATTCCTTTGAGCATACTTTATAGGGGTCTTACTATGCTTTGTTGTTTCTTCTTTCTCTTCAACTTCTTCTTTGTTTTTTCTTTATCTTCAACTTCTTCTTCTTTGTAGGGAGGTATATTAGATCTGTAGTCCTTAATTTCATTCATATTTTGATGTAGATCTTCATCAACCATAACATTTGTACTTTCAACCATTCTTCCTAATCTTTTGTTGTAGCACCTATATGCTTTTCTCTAAGATGAATATCCAAGGAATATGCCTTCATCAACTTTTGAATCAAACTTCCCCAACACATATTCATCTCTTTTGATATAGCATTTGCTTCCAAAAACTCTAAAATACCTTAAAGTTGTGGTTCTTCCATACCATAACTCATAAGGGGTCTTAGTGTTGTTCAATCTCAACAATCCTCTGTTAAGAATATATACTATAGTATGAACTAGTTCTCTCCAATAAACATCGTGCAAATTTTCTTCCATCAACATGGTCCTTGTCATCTCTTGAATAGTCCTATTTTTCCTTTCCAACAACAAATAAATGCCTCTTTATTCCATGTTTTTCATAAAAGTCATTGAAATCATTTGAGGTGAACTCACCTCCTCTATCAGACCTCAAACATTTTATTTTTGCATCCATTTCATTCTAACCATTTATTTCAAAATCTTGAATCTATTGATGGCATAAAATTTATCTTTCAATAATGTAACCCATGTCATCCTAGAGAAATCATCAATAAAAAGAATGAAATACCTTTCTCCCTTCAGACTTTTTGTTTTGGTAGGTCCACACAATTCAGTATGTACCAACTCCAATGGTCTACAAGAAGAATATTCTTTAAACTTGAAACTTATCCTTTTCTATTTTCCAAATTGACATTCCTTGCATACAGTACTTGCAAGCTTTTATTATGTTATGCATATCTCTTACTACATGAAATGAGTTGACCTTCACAAGATTGTCAAAGTTAATGTGTCCCATTCTCCTATGTCACAACCAACATTCAATTACATGTCCTAGAAGACAAGTCCTTCCATTGACATCTCTTAGACTGTATATGTCACCACTAGTCCTGGATCCTTTAACAACCAATTGTCCAAACTTTTATTTTTCGATTTCACATTCACTTTTATTGAATGAGAGATTATAACCATTTTTAATATATACACATATAGATATATGTGCATGTGTCAATGTGATGGAACATCTATACGAGTATATCAATATAATATAGCACCTTCAAAACACTATGAACTTAACTTATGAACTACATAACCATATTTGCAAATATAGAGGAATACAGAGTCAAAACTTTACACCTCTGAAAGCATCTTAGAACCAACATAGTCTTCAAATTGTCACTTCCAAAAACAACTTTCCTAGAACTCAAATGATCTAAAACTTTGATCACAAATTCTTTGACACACTAAGAATATATATTCCAAAACGTAGGAGCAAAGCTTTAATAGTGGAGAAATGTGGAGCATTTCTCAAACTCTGTCAACCAAATGGATAGACTGCAACACACTTTTGACATCAACAACTCTCTTACATCAATGATAATCAAACTACAACAATCTCAGACATACTTTTGACATCAATAACAACCAATCTTATCAAGCTACAACAGATGCATATGAAGAAACAAGGATTATATTATAGAGTGACCATGGGGACAAAACTTGAACCTACAAGATTTAGAAATAAGAGAAAATGGTTTAATAGTTGTGATGAGTATTTTAGGACATTATGCATGTCTATGTATCTTTCTCTTCTCTTTCATTTTGAATCTTACAATACACCCAATCAGATTTGGACTCAATTGGAGTCCTTGTTTGGGAAGCAAGATACTTTGAGAGGATTTCAGTTGGAGGATGAGCTTATTAGTTTGAACCTTTTAAATTTTGATAGAATCCAATAATTCTTCACCAAAATCAATTCTCTCAAATTATATTTCACATAGTGTGGTATTGAAAAATATGACCCTCAGTTGATTCTCTCCATCCTTGCCAAACTTAGTTCTAATTATTCAATTTTTGTTTCCACCTTCTATACCACTAGAGATAAACTTAGTGTTAGATCCACTATGCCTTCACTTGATGATTTCACTACATTAATCACTAGGGAGCATGCAAAGTTGGTAAAAATGGGCTCATTGAAGTCTTCCAAACAACAAGATCTTATTGCATCACTAGTCACTAGAGACCTGAAGGCTTCAAATAGAAAAGATAAGAAACAAAAACACGAGGATTCCAAGAAAATGAGCAAGACATGGAATCAAATTCATAGGATGCTTCTATTTTTTCTTCATCTTCTAAGGGGGACTCATCTAAGATAGATTGACCAAAATGTGAATATTTTAAAAAGTGAGGACAAGATAAGCAACAATGTTATACAAAGTAGATTGATGAGTTGAAACACCTTTTGCAGAAGAATAATATTATGTTTCCTTCATCTTCTTCCACTTTAGAACCTTAACAATCATGGTCAACCACTAGGGAATGTGGAATAGACAAGATGAAATTCCATGCAATCTTTGAATCCCTCAATCCCCAGTCCTTATGATGGCTTCTTGATTCAGGAGCCTCACATCACATGGCTTCATCTTGGGTATGTTCTCATCATATGAGCCTTGCACATCACCACACATACTAATGGGGAACAACACTTACATGAGTGTTAGTAGGAAAGGATCTATAGATATTGATGATGGCACATTTCATGTACTTTGTGTTCCTTCACTATCCTCCAGTCCCCTTTCCATCTATTAGATTGCACATAGTGGGGTAGGTAAGACAATATATTTTATACCTACTTAAATTCTTATCAAAGAGCTACATAATAGAGAGATTATTGTAGTTGGGACAATTGATCATGCCTCTCAATTGTATGTCTTCTCTCATTTTTCTCAAGGTGATCTTGCACTACGATTGACTAGTCTACGACTCTACACTCATGCATCTAGAGTGCATCAAATATCTAAGGATAAGTTTGGTCACTTGAACCTATATGTACTTCCATCATCCACCTTGGTTCGTGAGACTTGTTTTGATCTTACAGTGTGTCCACCGCTTACATCTTCAGAGATCATATCACTTTACCAAGATGTTTCTAATATTTTAGTTTCATCTTTGTGGGATGACTTCTTTCTAGACATTGCAATATTATTTTTTGATTCACACATAGAAAATATTGGGACATACTTGAGGATATTCACTTCCTATTTAATTATAGCTACAAACCACCACCATTTCCTTTGGAGGTTTTTCTATAGGCATCTTCATAACTTTATTAGATTTTCTTCAGCTAATCTGACTTCTTTTAATTCAAACATGTGGACCCTTGAGATTTTTTCACAACACCCATCATGAGACATTTTCTCTTGAGAGAGTTTCTTCACATGACCCTTGTGGAAGAAGAGCTTGAGTCTCACTCCCCCACTAAAACCCACCTAAACCCCCCATTGCTACCAAACTAGGTACCAAATGCAAGCTTATTCATGTTGCTAGCCAACCCACCCCCATTACAAACCTTAAACCTTTGGATAAAAAGAAGTGTAAAACTAACAATGTGCAGAGACAAGAAGCTGCGATGGTGGGGTTGAGTGATTTAAAGAACACCCTTGTTAAAAATTCTGGCAAACATGGGGTGAAGAAAAAATTGGATAATAAAAAAATAATTCCATCACATTCTTTGTGGAAGAAGCCAACTCTGAGGACATGGAGGGTGAAGATAACTCTAAAGAGACTGGTGGTGAGGAAAAATTGACTGGAAATGTTCTTGATGTTGGTCTTGAAACTTCAAGTGTGAGAAGATCCAATAAGATGACTGGCAAACAAAGGCTGGTGGTAATTATTGAAATCTCTAGCGAGTTTGAACATGACACTAGATAGGATAACAATAATGAGAAGATGGAGGAGGATGTTGAAGAGTACATTGATGGTCCTAGCCAATTCTTTGATCTTAAAAAATTATTATAGATTACTCCACCCCAAACTCCTCTCCCCATCATGAGCATAGGGTGGATGCTAGCCATCTCTGTGAGGAAACTGCTAAAGTTTGCAATGCCCTGTTGGCTTGGGTCAACACGTTTGAGAATAAGCTTAATCATCTCACCTTCTTCACTCTGAAAGTGATTCATCATTTTGCATTCACTCTGGCTTTCGTGTTGTAGGAGGAGATTAAGAAACATGACCCTACTACTAAACCCAACTCTAATAAGGCCAAGATGAATGTTTTCAAATCCTTAATGGAGGAATGGGAAAACATATCCAAGTAATGGGCTTGGGGATCTGTCCATTTCCTGTGCTTGTTTTTGTTTCTCTGTTGTTAGTTTACTTTTATTGGTTTGACAATTTTTTGCTACATATGGTTATCTGAAATTTCTCCCTCTAGGCCTTTTGTGTCAAGGGTACAACACCCTATAAATGTTGCTTATATAATAAAAAACAACATAAGTTTAGCTCAATGGATTGACGGAGAGTGAAAGTGATGTAGCCAAAATTGCATACCATAAAATTCGTTCTCATTATTGATAGTAAAAAAAATTCAATTATATAACAATTCTTTTGCAATCTTCATTTTTCCTTCTCCACTAAAAATTCCCCCTTTTAACTACAAAAAGTCCCTCCCAAAATCTACCTATTTTTAGTAATTTTACATACTTATTTGTTTGGCCATGAAACATGGCATTTATTTGAGTATAACTAAATTGGGACTAATTGTCAACTAAAAATTTCTAAAAGCATGTAGAAGCTCAAAAATAACTTTAAAATCTTATTTTGGTAAAAATGAAAAAATTATTAAAACCTTAATTTGAAACCTTAGATGGTTGAAAATGACCCCAGAAAAGAGTTGATACTTTTTCTAATCGAACAAGTTAGATTGGGGTTGGACTCAACTCTTCAAGACGCCCCACCACATAAAATCTCAACTAAAATAAACTCTCGAGTTAAAAGTTATGGCCTCTAAAAGTCCCTACATTAGAAATCCAAGGCTTCAATTTATATATTTTTATGGCAAAAATGGAGGGTTTAGATGGATTGTTGGATGAAGGTTTGATATGCTTAAGAGGATGGAGGCTTAGCCTGGTGGAAAATATCAAAAAGTGGAGTCATGAGAAAATGATGTGTGGCATGGGAAAGAGAGCTAGGTGTGCTCACATGTGTGACCACACATTGGGAAGAACATGAGGTTGACATGCAAAAAAGTTTTGGCAAATGTAAGAGGGGAGAATTCAAGGAGTGTGACATGTGGATGGAAGAGGAAAGTGTACACTACCTACACACATGTGCGAGATAATCTCACACATGTGTGAGTAACCAATGAAAGAGATGGTCAAAGGATGATGTGGAGGGTGATGGTGACCTATGTATACTCACAAATGTATGAGCATTGAAGAGGGTTAGACACTTATCATATGATGGTAAATTTGGGGATTTGAAAGATCTTTCAATTGAAGAAAATATTAATGACAATTAGTATGGATTAAAAATTTAGAAAAATTAATGAAAGAGGACTATAAATGATCAAACTAAATTAATCAATCTTTATAAAAAGATAAATTTAATTAATTATTGAAATGAATAATAATTAATTAAATAATACATTATTTAATTAATTATGAATTTTTTAAAAATAACACATTATGAAAATAATTAATTAAATATTTATTTAATTAATTATATAATAAAAGATCGATTTTGAAATATCTACATTTATGATTAAAAAAACAATATTATATAATAATAAAGATATTATAACATACCTTAGAAAACTTAAAAGGGTGAGAAATAATATCGTCTTCCTACACTTTAAAACTATTTTTAAGCAATTCAAAGGTTAGATACTATGGGCTCTCATACTTTAAAAGAGATATTCTTGCAATGAATACAATGTTCTACATAATTTATGGGAGGTATTGTTATTTTTCATATTTCTAACACATAGACAAATAGAAGTGTATTGATTTCTATCAATTAAAAGGAAGGTAATGTGCAATTCATATGTATTATTTTGCTTTTTGGTGTTCAAAGAATGATAAAAGGTAAAGTGATCTTTTAAGACCATAGATTTATTCAATTGTCGAAGATGATTTTTTGAACTTTTATTATTATTATGAAGATATCATATATGAAACTATGAGTTGAGAGTGCATCACTAAATTTTTTTTTAATATTTATGAAATTATATTTTAAAATTAAATTAGTAAAATTATGATTAAAAAAGTACGTTTAAAAAATGAAAATAGTGATTTGTTAATAAGGTTATAATATTATAAGAGAAATTTGATTGTTAATTTGTTAATTCAATATAGCTAAAAATATATATATTATTGTCACCACTATCAATCAAGTTGCATATTGGTTAAATATTTCTATTATCTTCACTTTCAAGTTATCAAGATGAGTAGTCTCTATCTCTACACTATTCTTTATAAATAAACTCTTCTTAAAATCCTCTTGTAAATTTTAATTTTTCTTTCTCTAAAATAGAAAATACTTTATCATGATATTCAAAAACATAAATTCTTTTGATTATTCATGTAATACCCCTCTGTTTTGTCCTTTTCATTGAACAGTGTCCTGCTCTTTTATGTTGTACTTTTTGTTAGTACCTTGACTATGGTACTCGGTTGTTATTTGATCACTATCTTTAAAGCGACGTGAATGTTATATTTTGATGTGACGGTATACTATTATGATATTATTATTATGGCATGTTTTGAATTAGCATAAGTGGATATTCAAATTTATGATGTGTTATGCTTTGGATTATATTAGTATGTTAGATTTGTCAGTTAGTTACACTGTATTAGTGAAGGGGATGGTATCGCATCACTCGTTTGCGAGCGCCCTGCGATTCCGTGATTTCCTCTTCATGGTGTGCCTTATTAATGACATATTAATGGATGTGGATATACTCTTTGTTCGCAGGTTGACAGGTACAGGACATCGACTCCACCTTATTTCATAGGTTTGAGCGTGTCCATTGCCCAATGACATTCAATTGGGAGATAGTAGATAGGTTTTCCGTGCCCAGTCGTCACCCTAGTCATAGTTTGTCGTCAAGTGTTAGTTGGGTTAAGTTTCTTTAATATTGTTCATCTGACCTTGATTTCAGTTTAAAATTGCAAGTTAGGAAAATGTTAAAGTTTATGCTTTGGTAGTTTAATTGTCAATTAACTTTATTTGGAATTATGTTAATAATATAATTTATTTTATTATTAATTTAATTTAATTAATAAATAATTTAATCATGGATTAAATATATTTTATTAATTAATTAAATTTATGATGTTGAAATAAGTTAAGTTAGTTATGGGTATATTGTTGAAATCGAAAAATAAGAAAAAAGATTTAAATTTCATTTTTAAGAAAAGTTTTGAATTCAAAAAATTGAAATTGAAGATATTTTTTGTTTTTTGTTTTTGAAAATTTATTATGGTGGTTGAATAGATATTTCTATTTTTTGGCTATTACTAGAATTTTTTTATGAGTTTTTGAGGAGAACTTGAAAAATTGGAAAAAAAAAGTAAGGAAAGGGAATTTGCTGGTTTTGATTTTGGATTTTGGAGAAGCTGAATTGGAAATTTTGAAAGGATCTAGAAGAGAGGAGAAGGCTTTGTTTCTTTATCAGCTATCAAGCTTCTAAAATCAGGTTCATTCAATTAGTAGTTTCATTTTGAAAGGTTACACAGTTTGATTATGTTGTTGGAAATTATTTAAATTTTGTTTGTGGATTGCAAGGAAAAAACCCATGTTGAATATGAATTTTATTTGCAAAAAACCCAGTTTAGAAATGAATTTCTTCAAGAAATGGAAATATGACTGTTATAATTCTTCCCAGGGTTTATTTGCCCAATTAGATTTCTGATCTGAGTATATTTGCAAAAAGAAAACATATATATATATATATATATACACATTGAGAAATATATATACATATATATATAGACATATATACATACTGGTAAAAATATTATTATTGAAGAAAATGGGCGGATTTCTTTTAAAAATCCGCAGTCGAAAAAATGAATTTACGTTTTTTTTGTTAGGGTTTTTTATGATAAAAAAATTTGGGGGAGGTCGCTGGGGGCTCACCCCCACCGCGCCCCCCATGGGAGGTGAGTGGGGGGAGCCGTGCCCAACGTGCTCCCCTCCATGGCCACGCCAAACAGGGACAACTGTGTTTACACACAGCTGACCCCCATTATGTGAGTGGGGGGAGCCGCGCCCAACGTGCTCCCCTCCATGGCCACGCCAAACAGGGACAACTGTGTTTACACACAGTCGCCCCCATTAATGGGGGTCAGCTGTGTGTAAACACAACCGCCCATTGTGTATGGGGTGCACACGGACCAAGGTGGTATGTGGTTCTTTTTTTTTTCATAAAAAAATATTAATATTAATATTATAATATTATATATTTATATTATAAAATATTAATATATATGTATAATATGTATTAATATTTATTATTATAATATATAATATTGTAATATTAATATAATATAATATATATTTATTATTATATTATATAATATTAAATATTAATATTATAATATTATATAATATAATAATAAAGTATTGATATATAAATAATTATATATGGGTATTATTTGAAATACATATATAAGGAAGAATTATTTTTGGTAATTTGATTATATAATTTTGTATATATTTCACTATGGCATATTTTAAAAATATTAGTTTAAATCAAAGGGATGTTTTAAATGTACATGTGAGAATTAGAATATGTAGCTTTTAGTCAAATTATCAGTTGAAATTTTAAATGCATATTTGAAAGGTTAAACATAGAATTGGCAAGAAATGTGTTTAGCATCGTAATTATTTAATCATTTATTTTTGCAATAAACCTATTGTAATTTCTAAATGTTATGTTTTGAAGCGTAGAAATATAAATGATTACCTATTACCATTGAAACAATTAGTGAAATTAAACTTTTGGTTTGAATTTCATCCTTTGATTGGAAGAGACAATATTTAATTCAATTTTCTTAAGGCTATTAAGTACTGAATGTAAATGAAAGATGTGGATTTAGGAAATCCGAAGTAGATTTAATCATGATTAAACTGCTTGTTTAAAAGTAATCTCTTATGTTATCGCCTTGGGGAAAAATGGTCAGAAGGGTTGTTAAGTCTTCCAGATGGGGATCTTATATTATATGGGTTGTCGTGTCATGTTGTTGACCTGTTTTGAATCCCTTGGGTAGTGTATGGGAAGTTATCAGTTATTTACTCGATTTCCACGAACGAGGATGTCTTGTGCCTCCTCGGTTTGGGAGTGGATTATGTGAGTTATGTCTCCTTGTAAGAAGTGACGTTGTCATGTTTGTTACCTCCAATGTTTGGAGAGGGTTTGAACTTATGTCACCTTCTAAGAAAGGAGTGGTCATGATATCTGGTTGTTTGTACTTTGTTACCCTTGGAGTTTGGATGGTATGTGTGTTGTCAAGTAGAAGAGTGGCTTTCGTTAGGGGCCAAAGCCCATAAGAGGTAAGATTGGGTAACCTTCAGAAGTAGTTTAAACAAGTGTTAACTAAAGCAATACTTAGAAGATTAGAACTAACTTCTCACTAATCAAGATAAGTTCTAGCCTCACTCATATTCCCAAGTGCTTGTTTACACTTGGGATGGGTGGGAAGGCCTGGAATGGCAAGGTCATCTATCTTGTCCTTACGAAAGGTATTTGATTCTGCATTAGTAAGTATGAGGGCCAGGGGATCGGTTCAGGCCACCAAGTAAGCCAGAGCCTATGAAGATCCGCATTGGGTAACTCATGACGAGTTGTGTGATGACACTCTGTCTAGGACAACAGTTGGTATTTGATTTTGTGTTTATGGATCTTGTAACATACTTGATCTTCTTTATATCTGGAAGCATTGTGACCATGTTAGAGTTGTACCTGAGTTGTACTTGTGATGTACTGGTGTTGTACTTGTGTGGTACATGTGATTGGTTGTGTCAGTCGGTTTAGTTATGTATTAGCCTATGTCTAGAGGTAGATGGTCTTGGATAGGATTCCTTGTTACTATCTCCTAGCACGAGGGGCGGTCCTTTGGGTTCCACTTGGTTGGGTGGTGTGCACCTTACTCCGTTGGGATTTCTTCATGTTCGTGTGGACGATATTTCCTATTGGAGAGCTCGTATGATCCAGTTTCATTTGATGCTTTATTTAATTCAGTTAATCTTGTGATTTATTAGCCCTCATTTGTTATCGAGGTGGAAGTTGTAATCGTAACCTTATTTATAGGACTTGCCTCATTCGGGGAATGAGAGATGTAATCTTATTGTATAAATATGGATAAATGCAATTGAAAGTTATCTCTTATGCTTGATGTAATTATCTTATTTGGAATGTATGTGTCTTATTTCTTAAGTAAATAATTGACTTGGTTTAAATTCATGTTTTTTGTTGAGGTTCTATATAACCTCTGTCTCGTAACCTTAGAGGTTGTTGGCATTAGTTAGCGAACTTGCTTATTAATTGTACTTAAACAAAAAAAAATTAGTCTGTTTAAGTAGTTGTTTGCAACTTCCTCTAGGGTTGCATGGTGGGGCATTACACATGGTATCAGAGCCTAGGTTTAAACACTAGGTACTCTGGGATTATGAAGGACCCATTAAGCTTTTAGTTGAGGTTTTTGAGTTGTGTATCTTGCCTAATACCTTGATGTGTCTATGCAAGAATATGCATCCTAGACACAGAAGAAGTAGAGGGCATGGTCGTGGCCGTATAGGCAGTCGTGGAGAGAGTCAGCATGACACTGCTCCTCTAGTTCCTCTTATGCCAGATCAGGAGGAACATCAGGCATCTCAGAATGCACCAGGGGTCGGTGATCGTCAGCAGGATCCAGTAGGGATTGAGGTTGCGTGTAGAGCGCTTGAGGAGGCTTTGGCACTCCTTGGTCTGAGGCCGATTGAGGTTCAAGTTAATCCAGTTGTGAGGGAAGTTCCACCCCAGTCTGAGTCACACATGAGGGACCTACTCAGGGCACATCCTCCATTATATGATGGATCCAGTACTGGTTTAGAGGCCAAGACCTGGCTTATAGACCTAGATAGGTGTTTTGCCATGCATCTGTATGGCAGTAACACCAAAGCTCGTTACGGTATCATGCAGCTAAGAGGGTTTGCATTCACATGGTGGAGGCTAGAGGAGTAGAAGCTCCATATTGATATTCACTCAGTATGATCTTCCTAGAGCGGTTTAGGGCTCGATTCTTATCTGAGCATTGGCATCAGTGTCAAGGCAATGAGTTCCATGCCTTGCTCCAGATGGCCTTATCTGTTGAGCAATATGAGCAACGCTTTTATGAGCTCAAATAGTTTACAGGGATTGGTGACGATGAGAGTATGTTGGTGCACCATTTTTTCAGGGGCTTAAATTTTCGTCTTAGTGGTGGTGTGAAGGTTTTCGAACCCAAGACCATGGATATGGCAGTGGAGAAAGAATGCCTTGTTGAGGAGAATCTAACCATGGCACTAGGAGGTCACATGGGGGTACAGATTGGTAGCAGTTCAGCAGCAGGATCTAGTGCTCGAGGAGGGTAGCCTCAGGGAGGTGCACCTTCTCAATCTCAGCAGGGACCATCTTAGAGTGGTCAGCAGCATGAGAGTGTGCTTGGGAAGCGTAAGGACTCTCAGTCGTGTCAGGATGATGGTGGTTCTTCACCTAGGAGGAACCGGAACTGGTGGCACAATAATCGCAATTGGCAGGAGCAACCAACCCAGAGTTCATAGTCTGTGGCTGATTGGGGTAGTATGCAGTAGTCTACTGCACCTGTAGGAGATAGAGGGTTTGGTCATAACACGGGGTGTTACTCTTGTAGCCAACAGGGCCACCTTGCTAGGAACTGTCCGCATCGAAATACTTCTGGTTTTGTTCAGGGCCCAGTAGTTTCAGAGCCGACAGTAGGGAATGCAGGTAGATCTCATCGAGCTTATGTTGCAGTTGATGACCATCATCCTAGGTATCAGGGAGCTGTTGTTGAGACTTCTAGATTTGGTCGTCCAGTGCAGTATGCTCATCCGCAGGGGTCGAGGTTTTGATTTGTATGTAGTTTATATGAGGGAGTTATATCCCTACTGGTTTGCAGGCTTCCAGGAGTAAGCCTAACCCTAGGGGGGGAGGATGTAATACCCCTTCATTTTGTTCTTTTGATTGAACAATGTTCTGCTCTTTTATGTTGTACTTTCTATTAGTACCTTGACTATGGTACTCGGCTGTTATTTGATCGCTATCTTTAAAGCAACGTGAATGTTATATTTTGTTGTGACAGTATACTATTATGATGTTATTGTTATGGCATGTTTTGAATTAGCATAAGTGGATATTCAAATTTATGATGTGTTATGCTTTGGATTATATTAGTATGTTAGATTTGTCAGTTAGTTACACTGTATTGGTGAAGGGGACGATATCGCATCACTCACTTGTGAGCACCCTGCAATTCCATGATTTCCTCTTCACGGTGTGCCTTATTTATGACATATTAATGCATGTGGATATACTCTTTGTTCACAGGTTGACAGGTACAGGACATCGACTCCACCTGATTTCACAGGTTTGAGTGTGTCCATTTCCCAACAACATTCGCTTGGGAGATAGTAGCTAGGTTTTCCATGCCCATTCGTCACCCTAGTCATAGTGTGTCGTCAGGTGTTAGTTGGGTCAAGTTGCTTTAATGTTGTTCACCTGGCCTTGATTTCAGTTTAAAATTGCAAGTTAGAAAAATGTTAAAGTTTATGCTTTGGTAGTTTAATTGTCGATTAACTTTATCTGGAATTATGTTAATAATATAATTTATTTTATTATTAATTTAATTTAATTAATAAATAATTTAATCGTGGATTAAATCTATTTTATTAATTAATTAAATTTATGATGTTGAAATATGTTAAGTTAGTTATGGGTATATTGTTTGAAATCGAAAAATAAGAAAAAAGATTTAAATTTCATTTTTTTAAAAAGTTTTGAATTCAAAAAATTGAAATTGAAGATATTTTATGTTTTCTATTTTTGAAAATTTATTATGGTGGTTGAATAGATATTTCTTTTTTTTGGCTTTTATTGGGATTTTATTTTATGAGTTTTTGGGGAGAGCTTGAAAAATTGGAAAAAAAAGTAAGGAAAGGGAATTTGATGGTTTTGATTTTGGATTTTGGAGAAGCTGAATTGGAAATTTTGAAAGGATCTGGAAGAGAGGAGAAGGCTTTGCTTCTTTATCAGCTATCAAGCTTCTGAAATCAAGTTCATTCAATTAGTAGTTTCATTTTGAAAGGTTACACAGTTTGATGCTGTTGGAAATTATTTAAATTATGTTTGTGGATTGCAAGGAAAAAACCCATGTTGAATATGAATTTTATTCGCAAAAAACCCGGTTTAGAAATGAATTTCTTCAAGAAATGGAAATATGACTGTTATAATTCTTCCCAGAATTTATTTTCCCAATTAGATTTTTGATCTGAGTATATTTGCAAAAAAGAAAACATATATATATATATATATATATATATATATATATACATTGAGAAATATATATACATATATATATAGACATATATACATACTGGTAAAAATATTATTATTGAAGAAAACCGGAATTAAAAAATGGGCAAATTTCTTTTAAAATCATGATCAGAAAAAAATGAATTTCAGTTTTTTTTGTTAGGGTTTTACTATCTAAAAATATTTGGGGGGAAGTCGTTGGGGCTTTCACTATGCTCCCCATGGGGCAAGTGGGGCTGTGCCAACAGCTCCCCTACAGTCAGCTTGAGGGCAGCTGTGTTTAATTAAGCCCCCATTAATGAGAGTGCAGGTTGTACAAACACAGCCCATGCCAGTATTGTCAATATGGGGTCTTGTACAAATAAGGTCATATGTGGTTCTTTTTTTTTTACATTATTTTTTTTCATAAAAAAAATATTAATATTATATATTTATATTATAAAATATTAATATATATGTATAATACATATAATATATATTAAATTTATTATTATAATATATAATATTGTAATATTAATATAATATAATATATATTTATTATTATATTATATAATATTATAATATTAATATAATATATATTAATATTTAATATTATATTTTATAATATTAAACTATTAATATATATAAATAATTATATATGGGTATTATTTGAAATACATATATAAGGAAGAATTATTTTTGGTAATTTGATTATATAATTTTGTATGTATTTCACTATGGCATATTTTAAAAATATTAGTTTAAATCAAAGGGATGTTTTAAATGTACATGTGAGAATTAGAATATATAGCTTTTAGTCAAATTATCAGTTGAAATTTTAAATGCATATTTGAAAGGTTAAACATAGAATTGGCAAGAAATATGTTTAGCATCATAATTATTTAATCATTTATTTTGCAATAAACCTATTGTAATTTCTAAACGTTATGTTCTGAAGCGTAGAAATATAAATGATTACCTGTTACCATTGAAACAATTAGTGAAATTAAACTTTTGGTTTGAATTTCATCCTTCAATTGGAAGAGACGATATTCGAATCAATTTTCTTAAGGCTATTAAGTACTGAATGTAAATGAAAGATGTGGATTTAGGAAATCCGAAGTTGATTTAATTATGATTAAACTGCTTGTTTAAAAGTAATCTCTTATGTTATCGCCTTGGGGAAAAATGGTCAGAAGGGTTGTTAAGTCTTCCAGATGGGGATCTTATATTATATGGGTTGTCGTGTCATGTTGTTGACCTGTTTTGAATCCCTTGGGTAGTGCATGGGAAGTTATCAGTTATTTACCCAGTTTCTACGAACGGGGATGTTTTGTGCTTCCTCATTTTAGGAGTGGATTGTGTGAGTTGTGTCTCCTTGTAAGGAGTGACGTTGTCATGTTTATTACCTCCAGTGTTTGGAGAGGGTTTGAACTTATGTCACCTCCTGAGAAAGGAGTGGTCATGATATCTGGTTGTTTGCACTTTGTTACCCTTGGAGTTTGGATGGTATGTGTGTTGTCAAGTAGAAGAATGGCTTCCGTTAGAGGACAGAGCCCGTAAGAGGTAAGATTGGGTAACCTTCAGAAGTAGTTTAAACAAGTGTTAACTAAAGCAATACTTAGAAGATTAGAACTAACTTCTCACTAATCTAGATAAGTTATAGCCTCACTCATATTCGCAAGTGCTTGTTTAGACTTGGGATGGGTGGGAAGGCCTGGAATGGCAAGGTCATCTATCTTGTCCTTACGAAAGGTATTTGATTCCGCATTAGTAAGTATGAGGGCCAGGGGATCGAATGAGGCCACCAGGTTAGCCGGAGCCTATGAAGATCCGCATTGCGTAACTCATGACGAGTTGTGTGATGACACTCTGTCTAGGACAATAGTTGGTATTTGATTTTGTGTTTATGGATCTCGTAACATACTTGATCTGCTTTATATCTAGAAATATTGTGACCATGTTAGAGTTGTACCCGAGTTGTACTTATGTTACACTTGTGATGTACTGGTGTTGTACTTGTGTGGTACATGTGATTGGTTGTGTTAGTTGGTTCAGTTATGTATTAGCCTGTGTCTAGAGGTAGATGGTCTTGGCTAGGATTCCTTGTTACTATCTCCTAGCACGGGGGGTGGTCCTTTGGGTTTCACTTGGTTGGGTGGCGTGCACCTTACTCCGTTGGGCTTTCTTCATGTTCATGTGGACGATATTTCCTATTGGAGAGCTCATATGATCCAGTTTCATTTGATGCTTTATTTAATTCAGTTAATCTTGTGATTTATTAGCCCTCATTTGTTATCGAGGTGGAAGTTGTAATCGTAACCTTATTTATTGGACTTGCCTCATTCGGGGAATGAGAGATGTAATCTTATTGTTTAAATATGGATAAATGCAATTGAAAGTTATCTCTTATGGTTGATGTAATTATCTTATTTGGAATGTATGTGTCTTATTTCTTAAGTAAATAATTGACTTGGTTTAAATTCATGTTTTTTGTTGAGGTTCTATATAACCTCTGTCTCGTAAGCTTAGAGGTTGATGGCATTAGTTAGCGAACTTGCTTATTAATTGTACTTAAACAAAAAAAAAATAGTTTGTTTAAGTAGTTGTTTGCAACTTCCTCTAGGGTTGCATGGCGGGGCGTTACAATTCACACATATCAATTCTGGGAAGCATTGTTCACATCTAAATCATTCCAAAACATGTTACATAATTTAAAATCACATTATTACAATTTTGACAAAGAAATTTCAATAACTTTTTATTTTATAATAATAATTATAACTACTAACACAATCCGTTTCCCTTTTGCCTAACCTTTTTTTTTAAGACAATTTTCTAACATAATTTCTTAGAATTCTCACAAATTCTTTGCCCATAATCAAATATAATTGCATACAATACGCCTTTCCAATCATTAAAACAACATTTCAATTTCATAATAATTACAATTCTATAAATCTCTTTTCATTGAACACACAAAAATTCACATAGATTAACATAAATTTCATCACGATTTTCTAATTTACATCTTTTAATTTTTTTTGAGATTTTGTTGAAAATTATCAAACCTCTTCCCTCCTTCTAACCCACTTCTTCATTTCTATTCTATTTTTTTTATTATTCTTTTAGATGAGTGATAGAATGAATACTAAATCTTCTACTACTTATCCTTTTTTTTTTAATAATGCATTATCTTTTTAATAAATCTCTATATTTTTAACCAACTTTCCTTTAATCCAATTAAAATAAATTAATTGAATTCTTATGCGTTTTTCCATGATTATGCATTCATTCCACCTTCCTTTTGAAACACCTTCCTTTTTCATATACATATTTCTTCACTTTTAGAAACTTTCCAAAACTTAATATTCTATTCATTTAAATCATGGATAATTATTGAAATTTATTATTGAATTCACACAATGATTGGGACAAATTATTTATTATTTTATTATAAATTTTATTTATGAAATTAAACTCAAATCAAGTAATTTTTCTATTCACATTTACACAAATCAAAATAAAGTTGAAGATTTTGTGTAATTATTTGATTTATAATAAACATGGCATGAATAAAAAAATCATAAATTAAGTTTAGTCTATGTTGCAAAAGGTTTGATCATTTTAAGAATCTAATTTTTAATAATACTTCATTATTATATTAGATGTCTAAATTTTAAAAAAATGAATTTATTTTCTACAATATATAAAAAAATTAATTGTAATTTTGAAAGTGAAAAGATTATTTCATAATCCATAATGTTAGATAGCTTAATTTATACATCTAATTATACTTTAATATAAACAATACATTTCATATCTCTATAAATTTAAGTATATATCTATTTTTAAAAATAACAAAATTTTCATCAATAACAAATTTTATACAACCTAAAACAAATTATATATATATATATAACACTTTAATCAATCCACATATTTAATAAATATACATACAAATCTATCAATATTTATGATGAAAACTCATTATATATAAAGCTGAATCTATAAAAGTATTCTAGATGAACTTGGAAGTTGTGACATACTTTCCAGAACTTAAAAGGGTAATAAAAAAAAATCTGTCTTCTTACATTTAAAATACTTAAAACAACATGCAAGGTTAAATACTATGTTCTCTCATACTTTATGAAAGGTATTATTATTTTTTCATATTTTTAACACGTGTGCAAATCGAAGTATATTCATTTCTAAGATGTAACTTTTGCAAGGGATTATTTTAACTTTGGGTGTAGAATGATTAAAAAAAGAGGAAAGTGGTTATTAAGGCAATACATTCATTCAATTCTTTAAGATGAATTTACGACTTTTTTACTATGAAGATTTTATATATTAAATTAAAAGTTAAAAGTATTTAATTAATTTAAAATATATATATTTGTATGAGATTATATAAAGCTATACTAGTAAAATTGGGACTAAAAAGTAGGTGGTTCTAAATCCAAAATAAATTATATAATAATATAATTTTATAATAAAAACATCAAATTATTAGTTTAATGAAAATAAAAGATAATCATTTTTGTATTACAATTATCAATTAAATAATATTTTAGTTAGGGGAGATGATCCCATAGTTAGGCACCATAAGTTGACGCTTCTCAAAATTCATTTTTTTTACAGTAGTTTATTTGACAAGTCTCTTTATGACTAAGGTTCCAAGGTCACATCATCAAATATGATGCCATATCAACATGCATTTTGCCCAGGCGTCCAAAAAGATCCAAAATAAAGTTAGACCGCTAATTGGGCTTCTGACAAATTCACCACCAACAACTCATAGTGGAAAAATTCACCACCACAATTCACTGCCACCATAATTCATTGCATTAACATTTTATTTTTTTAAACAATAATTTTCACACCATTAATAATAGAGATGACTGATATTGTTGTATAATTGATATATATATATATATATATATGCGGCGATGAATTTTTCAATTATTGATTAAGCAATATATTTCATTCAATTATGAATAATCATGATGGAAACCAACAACTTTAAAGTCATAATAATCATTATTGTTAAAAATATTAAACATTAAATCAACAAATACCACACAACTCTTGAAATATGTTCAACTATTGAATCATTTCCCTTAATTTTCGTTAAATTATAAAAATAAAGAGTCTTCCCCTCTAGATTATTCTTCCATACCCTATTAATAACATAAATAAGCTCCAATAAGCTCTTGCTCAATTGTTCCCAATAAAAATACTGTCCATCCATTTTTATTTTTACTTTTTCTACATGCACTTATAATGATAGGGGCTTATGTGGGTTGTTTAATCAAGAATTTATATTGGACAATAATTCCATGATTTTAAGGAAGACACGTGGTAAGTTGAAACCTTTTACTTTCCACTTCATAATGATAAGAATGGGTGCTTCAAAAGTGTTTCTTTTATGTCAAACTTCCTAGTATTATATATAAATTATTTTATGCATAAGTATCCATCTATAACTTATTTTATTATTTTGGTTGGCAAAGTATATTATTTTGATTAAAGCTAGTGTCGTATGTACTTGTTGATTGGTTAACTATATGTTTTTTATAAAAGGAGGTGCATTTTAAGAGGGTAAAATTCTTCTTTGTTTGATGCCACTCCAAACTTAGTTTATAATTGGTGGAGGTATAACATTATGAAAATAACTTATCTCTAAGAAGTGGATGCTTCATCATAAGAGTTCAAGTTCTTATTGCTCTCAAATGACTTTTAATTAATTAATTAATTGAATGAATAAATAAATAACAATAAATTTAAAATGAGTTGAAATTATTAAAGAAGAAAAAATATGTTTAGTTTTTATGTAATAATAGATAATTTATTTTAATGGGTGCTTATATGGTCTAGTCTACATTAATGCCATTTAATATAAAATAAACATTTTCTAATAGACAATAAACTAATATATAAAAAATATATGAGGTTGTAATTCCACTGTCAAAGTGTCATAAATATAATGTGACAAATATTAGATAAAATAAGAAGGTATGATTATGAAATAAAATGTAATACAAGACAATAAAGTGTCATAATAATCTGAAAAACATGTAATAGTAGCAAGTGTGCTAGATGTGAACATGTGGATATATGTCATAGAATGTAAGCATTTAAGCATAAATATTTTTCATGTAAGATGTGAAAATGTAGTTATGATAACATAGGACAAGATCATGTAAGTGTAATGTTATATCTAAGTGAACAATAACGAAGGAGACACAACAAGTAGCTTAAAGAGAATGATCCAAGTGGGGAACATAAAATAGACAAAAGTGATGAGCAAAAAATATAAGAATATTAGACACAATACACAATACATCATTTAGAAGGTGAAATAAGAATGTTACACAACATTGCCAAGTATAATCTAAAAAATGAGATAAGATAATAGAAGACATTAAAAAGAACACAAAAAAAATGTTATATTTTTGTTTAGCACAATGAGGGTTTTTCAATAGTTTATGGGTTTTTTGCTCAAAATTTAGCATATTAATTTTTGTAAGGGTTTAGTCATGGCAAATTTGGGGATGTAGTTTGGATAGATATATATTTGCAAAAGTAGTTTTTTGGAAGGTTGGTTAAAGGGTTGTTCTTGAAAATATGTTGAATTTTGGATAATCAACTTTTCCTATATTTTAGAATCTAGACTCTGCAAATATGTAAATTTCTTGTTCTATTTAATATATAATTATATAGGCTTTTTGCCTTTCGCCTAAAAAAAAAAAAGATCAACCAATGCAATCATTAAATATTCCACCATCATCTCACTCATTAATTTTTTTTTTTATATTGGGAAAATGCATTATATTAAAAATAGAAAAAGAATTTACAAGAGTACAAATGCGCCTAAAAGAGGCACATCCCAACCCAAATGATTGTCAGAGGTGATCAAATAAAAAACACCAGAGCATATACCAGCTAAAACAACAGAAAGAAAAACTGCTAAGGGCAACATACAATTGACACGAGACTCATTTTTCTCCAAGAGTGAGGAGTACATGATCATTCGTAATGATATTTAACATTGAAAGTAGAACTCCATTATAATTTTTAGCAATCGTTGCCAACTAAGACTGAACTTTAGATAGTTGGGATTGAATCTCAGAGGTGTTGCTATGTTTCTCCTTCACTGCTTTAGCAAGAGACTCATTAATCCTGTTATCCATTTTTATCATCATCATCATCATATATATATATATATATATATAACTAAACACTTAATTATCCATTCGCATGCTAATATCTTAATCTAAATTATCACCGACAACTCTCTATAAATCCATCCATTCATGAACAATCTTCATGTTTACATTATATAGATTTATATGACTTTTATATTTGAAAACAATACTAATATTAAATTTTTCCATATTATTATAAATATAAAATGCATGTACATTTATAAGTACAAAATACCAAATATTTATAAAAGAATACTTCCTAAAAGAATTCATTTCTCTCCATACATGATTACAATGATATGGTGTCAACATCCTCCCAACTTAATCATTCATTTTGTCCTTATAACACCAAAACCAATAAAAATAAATACTCAAAGCATAGCCTAGAAGAACAACTCATAGCTCTAGTACAACATGCAACACATGCTTAGATTAAAAAATATGGACCACATAGCCTGATTTGGAGTGATGTGAAAAAGTTAAGTTGTTTACTAGACCAAGAAACTAGGTCATCATGTCAACCATGATGGGCATGAGACATTAAAGTTAAGATTATAGATTACCCAACTCTTATGATATTATAGTATATGCCATGTGAAGAACCTAGGCACATAGTAGTTTATTGACATTATAAAGTGCAACTATATTGGAGGCAAAATGGGTAGTAATGACTAGTTTACAAAAAAAAATGATTATCATCTAACGATTCTGGAACATCTAGAAAGTTTGAGAAGAGCGACAGCTGAAACCCTAGCCTCCCTTTAGCGAAATCTCCTGCAATTTCACGTTTGAATCCGCTTTTCCCAGCGCATGAATCCCTCTGTGGATTCTTTCGCTGTTGTTTCAACTTCCATTGAATAGCGAAATCTTGACGGGGGGATTAAAAGTCAGTAATGAGGTTGAAGTCTGTGGCGTGGCAATCAAGGGCTTCCAATGATAATAACTTCGTAAATTCATCTACCAGTATTGATGACATGGAAGGAAATGGTGCTATGGAGGGGCAAGGAATTGCAGATGTGCAGACAGGAACAAATGAGATGCCCAGTAAAAAGACCAAGTTTCTTCCCCAAATTGTTGAACGAGAAGATAAGAGTTCAAAGTTTTCGAGTGACGAACAAGGTAAATCTCTAGAGTTTCACTTGCCTGATGATGTAGTAGATCTCATTATTGAACATCAAAGTAAAACTATGATTTTGTTCTTTTTCAGAGGAATTCCCACAGAGTCATAATTTTACAAATGGGTAAGAATAAACTGGGAAAACAGGGGTTGGATGATTGAAACAATAAGGGGTTTAGGTAAGGGTTATGTCTCCTGCATGTTCAAATCTGTAGAGCATGCCCAAGCTGTGTTACAGTATGGCAAATGGATAATTTGTGGGCAAGTCTACTACCTCCAAGCCTAGACATTTGACTTTCACCTTGAAGGACCCTCTCATTCTCGCTATCCAATGTGGCTAGAATTGCCTTTTTTAACCTAGTCTTCTTACCATATCTCAAGGACATTGTGGCACAACTAGGTAAAGTTATTTGGTGCAAATAGATCTCTGACAAATTTTCCAGTCTAAGGGTTCACCCTAGAGTTTGTGTAGAAATGGAATTGAACAAACCTCTACCAGAGAAAATTAAATTATATGGGCCTGGACTTGAAATTGATCAGCCAATTGTTTATTTGAATAAGCCCAACGCTTGTTTTTTTTGTCACCAGGAGGGTCACTTGATCTGAGACTGCCCTATCAGAAAAAACAAGGTTTCCTCTTCCCCTTCACAAGCCTCCCCAGCCAAGACTACCGCCAATCCTGCCTCACAGGCCAAGACTACCGCTAATCCTGCCTCACAGTCCAAGCCTATCATCAAAACTCCACCATCTTCTGCTCATCAATTGAACAATAGCATTCCCTCTTCTAGCCCTCCTTCTACTGATGTATCCCCTATTTTGGTTAATGCATCTTACAAGGATGTTATTATGAATGAGGATTGGAAAATTGTTCGAAAACGTACAGAACCTTCTTCCCCTTCCTTAAATTATCATTCATCTCCTAAGGAACTTGCTGCTCCAACTTCTTCTAGGTCATTGAAATCCCCTAGTAGATCTTTTTCTCCCCCTCCTAATTCTTGACAACGATCCAGATCCCCTTCTGGTGGTTCAACTGAAAAACTGATCAATGATCAAGAAGTCCCTATCTCTAATCGCTATGGATTCTTGCCACAAGAGGAGGTCAATTCTCTTGATGTTTCACTATGAGGTTCAGAACATTATCCTGGAATGTGAGAGGGTTATCCCACCCTCATCGTAAATTTAAAGTCAAGGACTCTCTTGAGAAATGGAAGCCGAATGTGCTTATGCTACAAGAGGTTAAGCTTGGTGAGGAGCGTTTAAATATGTCTCTTTTCAATTTATGGAAAGATGCTTTTTTTATTCATACATTACATAAGGAGGGCAGCGGTGGGGCTATTCTCGGCTTGGCTCCTTTAATTTCCAAACATGTCATTGCTAAGGGTGAGGATCCAGCCCATAACTGTGTTTGGGCCCTCACCTTTATCAATGGTCAACCTCTTGGTTTTTGTTCAATTTATGCTCCTAACAACTCAAGAGAAAGAGGTGTTCTTTGGGATTGGATGACTAAGAACCTTCCTATTGTTGATTGGGTTTTGGGAGGAGACTTCAACATGGTGGAACATCATGAGGATCACAGTTGGTTTAATCACTTTAAACTCAGTCAAGAGGAATTTGAAACATGGATTTATTGTAGGAATGTGCTTGGAGTTTCTGATCCTCTCCACAACCGATTCTCTTGTCATGCCAATAACTGGTATACTTGGTCTAATTGCAGATCAGGTAGTGATAGGAAATTGAGCAGATTGGATCATTTCTATATATCTCTCAATCTCAGGTTGGATAAGTTATCTCAGTATTTTTGGGTTCTAGTGGATTATTCCACAACTTTATCTAATCATTATCCAATTGTGCGTTCCTTGTCCTCTTTGAAGAATGCTGAGGCTGAGCCTTCTTATCATCTTAAAAATAAAGAATGTGTTTCAGCTTTAGTTGGGATTTGGAGCTCTATTCCCAAACCTCTTGAAGGAGACTCTTGGGTGAGATGGTGGATTTTTGTTACATCATAATGTGTTGAGTTTCTTCGTTCATTCGGAAGAAGAATGGCTTGGAAACATAAACACAGTGAAAAATCTCTCTAAGGACAGTTTGAACTCACTCGAACTAAACTTAATCTTGATCCTCTCAATGGAAATATTCAAAAACATATTGTTGTTACGGAAGTGCGGCTACGAAAACTTGATCATTATAGAGGTCAGGGTGCTAAAATTAGAGCTAGACTTCAATGGATCAAGGAAGGGAACAAGGGATCTAAATATTTCTTTAATCATCTCAACTATAAGCATAAAAAGGAGAAAATTGAAGCTATAAGGGATGAAAGGGGTCACCATACTGATCAAGTTGAGATTATTAATCTGTTTCATAGTTTTTATGATAGGTTGTTTAAAAAAGATAATAATTGGACTAATATTAAACATGTGTTGGAGGATAGCATACAAGAATTTGTTCCTAATATGATTGATCTAGGTTATAGCAAGTATTTGGATAGAGTGCTCTCTTTGGAGGAAATTGAACGTGCTTTATTTTCTATGAAGTCAAATAGAAGTCTTGGATTTGATGGTCTTCCAGCTGAATTTTATCAAACTATGTGGAAGCATATTAAGGATGATTTTTATATGCTATATTTGGAAGCCTTTCAAAGCGGTTCTTTAGGTCCTATTATCAAAAAAGGTATTATTAAACTTATCCCTAAGGGGAAGAATGAGGATACCATTACTGGTTGGCATCTAATTACGGTACTAAACACTTCATATAAAATTATTGCAAAGGCTTTAGCTATCGAAATCAAGCCCATTGTTCAAATGATTGTGAGATCTGAGTAGACTCTTTTTTTAAAAGGTATATACATCCTTGATAACCTTATGCTGGCTTGGGAGACTATGGAATGGGCGCAACAATTAGGCCAAAATGCTTTGATAGTCAAGCTAGATTTTGATAAAGCCTACGATAGAATTTGTTGGAGCTTTATCCTTAAAATGCTTCATTGGCTGGGTTTTGGTCCTAAAATTCAAAAGCATGTTCAAATGTTGTTTCAAGATGCTAATGCTCATTTGATTATTAATAAAAATATGTCTGACCCCTTTGAGTTATAGTGTTCCATAAGGCAGGGATGTCCTCTTTCCCCCTTTTTGTATGTTCTTACAGTTGATGCCTTGGGTTATTTTCTGCATAAATCTCATCAAATGAAGCTTATCAAAGGGATTTCTATCCCTCAAAACTAGGTGGTTATTAACTCCCATTTTGCTGATGATAGTATGTTGTTCTTGCATAATTCTGAAGAGGAGGTGAACTATGGTTTGGAAATTGTTAATTTGTACTATGAGTTATCTGGTTCCATTATTGCTCATAACAAAACTAAGTTTTTAATGACTCAGCCTTATGATAAGCCACAATGGATACCAAAAGAATGGAGGCAGATTAAGCATGGTGAGATAACTAGATATCTAGGTACACCCTTTGGCTTGGGAGTTTCTCTTTCTGATATGTGGGCTTGGTTCTTAAACAGAATTAAACATAAGTTGTTCAATTTTGGCAATAAATTTTTATCCTTGGCTAGTAAGATTCAAGTGGCTAATAAGATTCTCATTGCTTCCCATGTGTACTACTCTTCTTGTTGGATGCCTTCCAAACAAGGCTATGAGGAACTCAATAGAATAATCCGTAAGTTCTTGTGGTCCAGATGGGATGGTAATGGTGGTTTTATTGCTTCTTCATGGTCTCATTGTATTCAGCCTAAACACAAAGGTGGTTTGGGGCTTATTGATCCCCAAACCTAAGGGATTTGCCTTGCTGCAAAATCGATTATAAGAGCTGCCAACGGAGATGAACCATGGAAGATTTTAGTTCATCAAAGAATTATGGATGCTTCTATTAAGAAGAAATGGCAAGAGGTTCGTTGGCTGGATAAAATGCTTTTACCTTCTCACTTTAGAATCAAAGCCTCTTTTCCACTTCAATCTATTTGGAAAGCTTGGCAAAAAGTTAGCATTTTTTTGAATTGGAATGGATCTTCCTTGCAGACAAGATTTAGTTTTGTTTCTATGTCAATTTGGTGGAACAAAATAATTTCTTATCATGATCTGCCTTTGGCCTTATGTTTCCCAAGACAAGCATATTATTTGTTTAAAAAGGGAGTTCGACAATTTAAAGACCTTTGGGATTTTGAACTTTTTGATTGGGCTCCTTGGAATAGCATTAAGGACTAGTATGGGCTGAATTCTAATTATGAACAATTCATAATTTTTATTAAGTCTCTTGTGCCGGTTGATCTTACAATGAAGTTTTGTACTTCAAGGGACTGCTTTTTCTTTAGAGACTAGAAATGGTTATCTTACAGTCATTTTAATAATCTTCCTTTAAAAAATGTGTATTTGCAGCTGCTTCCTAGTTGGAATATTGCTAATCGTTTGAATCCTAAGTGGCAATGTAGACTCAACACTAATTTTTGGTGTAAATTAAGTGCTCAAATATGGCGTTCCAAAGCTGATTTTGACTCACAGGTGTTGGTTTGGAAGATATTGCACTGCAAGCTACGTGTGGGAGATAGATTGAAGTGCATTATGATCCGACCAGAAAGTTGCCCTTTTTGTAAGGGTGTGGAAAGTTTGAGGCACATTTTTTGGGACTCTGTTTATGTTAAAAAGCAATGGTTTACTATTTTTAGAGACTTCTCAGCTATTTTTAAACATGATTTAACTTGGAAAGAGGTAATTTTTGGGCTTGGCATGAAAAAAGATGTGATTGTTGATTCTATTCGACATGTGATTTTGAAAAATATATGGAAAAATAGATGTGCTGCAATGTTTTCTGCTAATTGTTATCAGGTTGTTTGGACTTTACGAATTTACTCTGACATATGTCTTCAAGTGGATGTTCTATTTGCACAGATTCAAGTTATACATAAGAAGAATGAGAGAGCTAAACATCAGTTGCAGCAGATTAAAGACTAGATAGTGAAGTTTCAGGTGGACAATAAACTTGATCATAATGTTGTATAGTTTATGTAATTGTAATTTTTTGGTTGATTTTTTGCACTGCTTTGAGAACGTTATCGGCCCTTGTTGATTTGGTATAGTTTATCCAGTCTTTTGGTTTGTCCTATTTTTCAGCTACTATTGGTAGCTTTATTTTTGTACATTCTTTTGCTTTGTTCAATATAAAAAAAAAAAATGGGTAGTAATGTACACCAACAAAGCTTAAACCTATGTGCTAATTCTCTCAATATCACTCTCTAGTAGGTAATATCCTCCTAAATTTGATATACTTTAGCATGCAAAGGAAATAGAAGCACTAAAAGTAGTGTGTTTTCTCTAAAGATTTTGTGAATAGATAATACAAATATGGGCAATTATAGGAAAAAACTTAAAAATTGGTCTTTAGTTATTCAATTTTTTTATTATCTTATTTTTGCTTGGCACATAATTTCTTCATTAAAGTATAATAATACGTCACATTGGCGAGTGGTACTATGTTTCAACCTTGGAATATGAAGAAAAATGAATTTAGTTTTTAACAATATTATTGATATGTTTAGTTTTTTGTGTTGTCTTGGTGCAACTTACTATTGTTATTGTGTTGAATTATTGTTTTATGTAATTTGTTGGATGTGGGATCTTTTCTCCGCCTTCTTTATCAAAAGCATTATTGACATGTATATGTATGTCCCTTAAATATTTTATGTTATAGTGTTTTCCCTCCAAGCCACATGCACCAATTTTATGAGTTAAAATTTGTCACTCTTCCTCATTTTAGAGAAATAAAATCACATGAACATATAAATTTATAAGTAATCTTTATTGTTATCTTTACAAAATAATATAATTTTTATTATTTTTATTTAAATATTATAATTTTTAAAAATTTATAACCAGCTACTTAAATATGTTAAAAATAATAATATGACATCTATTTGAGACACTAAGAAGAATAAATACCTAAGTAAAATATTAAAAAATTGCAGTGCACTTTGTATTCATGTCCTTATTTTAATAAAAACAATAATATATCCAGATATATATTTAAAGTGAAATACATTATGAAAAGGTATAAACCTAAACATTATTTATTACTAATTAAAATTTTGTTTAGTAAAATTTATCAAAAGAATTTAATACATTAGATATTAGAGTTAATTTTCTATGTCGTGGATATCATCAAAATATTTTAGTTGTAGTTCAAGTAATGTGTTAAAGGAAAATGTTACTTGATAAAAACTAATAATTTATTAAAAACCATTAAAAATTAATCAAATATAAGAGAAAATATTTATATTTTAAAATATTAAATTAAATCTACATTCAAAGTGCCAAAAATAATTAGTTTAAATCAACCTTGAATTATGATTTTTTTTAGTCATAATTGATCTAAATGTGATAAATGTTAAAAAAACTCAATTTCAATGGCCATAACTTGTAAAAAAAATGGGACATGCTATTGTGTTGGCAACCTTATTCCTCTTTAGCTTGTTTGCACATGGCTTCCTATGGCTATTGATATTATTATATTGCATACATTATCTCTTCAACTAGCATGCATTGGGCATGCAATTATACCAATTCAACTTTCATGTCTTTAATTGTGTATTCATATGCAGGTCAATAATGGTGGTATTATCACCTTCAAGGCATCTAATTGCACACCAAGTGAGTTTGTATGTGTAGATAGATAAATTTTGAAAGAAATAAAATTGGGTTGGTTTGTAGAATCAATTATTGGATGGCCTAAAGACATTTAATGGCAAGGTGTACACCAAGGGACTTCCTTATATTTTGAAATTAGGTCATCAAGCTTTGATTACATAATGGTAACATGTGAAAATTGTAAATTTATCATGGACTAGAGGGAGTCACCCTATTTTTTACTCCTAAACCTTGTGCATCTCCTCCATAGTATGACCAAATTTTACTCCATTTTTACTACCAACACAATGATAATGTATTTAACATGTTTATCATGCATACACAACCCCATTAAAAATTTGTAGGACCCCAACCATAATATAAAATTGTAATACTATGAGGTTCCATGACATACATTGAATAATATTTTTTAGTTACAAAGGTAGAGTTACAATATGGAGATGCATCCAACTTAAACAATGCACTACATTGAGTGACCTTTACAAGCATCAAATTTCCTCTATCCAACCTACAACCACTCCTATTGGATTTGACACCAACATCGAATATTATATAATACAAAAGTAAATTTTATGCAAGGACTAGAATATAAACATGTCTATGAGAGGTTTTACTCTTTCATAATTGAAAACAAGTTTTACCTTCTCTTTTCCAACAATCCTATGTATTTCTTCCACTGAACACTTGACCACCATCATATGCTCTATAAGAATATCATCATTTTTATCATTAGATGATTTTCTACAAAGGAATGATTATTATTTTTCTTATCTCTACATTCATTCTTCAAATTAACCTAATTCCATTAGTTTCAAAATTTGACCCCTCTTACCAAGGGTTTTAGATCATCCTTTTGACTTGGATATCTCCTTATGCTCCTTTTATTACCAAATTTTTCCTTGGGTGTTACACCCCGTCTCTTAGTTACCGAGTTACTTTTACCTTGTGAGTAAATATGATGATAAATGTTTATCAGAACTTTAATACATTCAATAGGTGAATGAAATACTAAATATGCATTAAGATGTTATTATTTTTGAAGGTATGATTAAGTTTTAATACTGATGGAAATACAATGTATGAATATGTATTGCGATATGAATACTTTAATGCTTTTATGATGCAAATATATTTTATGTGAACAACTAACTACCTTTGTGTTGCACTAAGTTGGATGCAAGAAGGAGTCAAGCCCTCAGGTACAAGAGGGGGAGTATCACTCAAGAGGGGAGCTTGGTCTAGTAATGCTTGATGAGCCTAATTGAGCATACACACACTCACACCCTAGTTGGTCTAGATGAGTCGAGTTAGTTTATTAATCGGGTAGGTAACCTTCGATTATGGTTTACGGGTTATTTATTGTGGTATGTGGTTTAAGTCTTTGAATGTTCTTGTTTGGAGTTATGTGATTGAGTCTTTATGTTGAATAGAAGTCCTTCTTTATGTGTTCATACTTATATGTTAATCGATTAGGTATATACCTAGAATGCATAAATATATATAGTACATGTCCTCAATAACCCATATACATGGAAGTACCAATTGGATAAATGTGACATGTATACATATATATGTATACACTTCACGTATCTACATCAATAAATGAATATGTGGGAGTATATGTTTAAGTTCAAATATTAAAATAATGTTATATATAAATACATAAAATATATATGTATATAATTACAAGAATGTAAACGTATATACCTATGTATTAATATACATATATGTGTATATGTATATATAACTATTTTGTTATATGTTTATATATATATATTTTATTGTCGAGTAATGCATTTAATATTCATGTGAATGTAATTATAAATATATATATATTATAATAGATATAATATATATACATATTAATAATATATATTATTATTTATATTGTTTGATTGATATATATCAGTAAGTGCTTTTAAAATAGCTAAAGCATATTATATATCACTAACCTATCAAGAGAACAAGGCTTTAATAAAGCCAAATTTATACCATATTTACAGCACATAGTTACTAAGTTTGATATATATATATGTGTGTGTGTGTGTGTTTGTGCTAAGATCTGTGTATACATAGCACACAAGGGAGGAGTCTTTACGCAAAGGTTAACACATGATAAAGACAAATTCTAAGCCAATGTATGTAAAGCACATGTAATGAGTTTGAAAGCCAACTTAATTTAAATAAAACGTTGCACCTATATACAAGCACATGAATAAGAGAAAACCGAGCAACACATAAAAGAGTATAAAGGTAGTGCTCTAAACCAGCGCATATTTATTGATTCAATGTTATGATAATGAGTTTGAAATAGAACGAGAACTCTTATTGCAACGCATAGTAAAAGAGAGGTTTTTATTGTAGTATAATCAATGGAGCTTATAAAGTGTTGAAAATGAAGCAACACATAAGATTTGAATGATTCAACACTAAATACTATTTGCAACATGAAGTTGTAAGGCACAGAAGTTAGCTTGAAGGTAGTGATAAGATAAGAGTTTTTATGCAAAAATAAGTCTTCAAAGCAATATGATAACCATAAGACTCGGTCAATGTAAACTAGGCAAAAGCATGAGAAGGAATTCAATTTACGAAACTCGTTGTTGAGCTTGATGTTCATTTGATTTAGTAAATGAGTCTTGCTATTGTTTATAACAAGTAGACTCGGCCATTTGAATGGTGAGGACTGTTATGTATTACAAACCTTTCAGTTAGTTTGATGATTCGTTGCATGAGGATACAAAAGTGGTAGAAATATTAACTTGTTTGTAGCCTTCGATTGCTCACAATTTAGTATAAATAGAGGTGATCATTCTACCAAATGCTACACTTATCAATCTAATTATCTTGATGTTATTTGTTGTGATTTTTGAGTTAGTGGGTTGAGAACTTGTGAGTTGAGAGTTGTTTTGCTATTTTTTATTCATGATTATTGAGAGTTAGTGAGAAGTTAGAAGAGGGATATCAAGCGATCTTGGAGGAAGTATCAAGCAGGCTTGAGGAATTGAGCTAGGAAGGGAGTTTAATCAATTGGAGATTTTATGTAGACATTCTAGTTTATATACAAGTTGATCTTGGAGGAAGTATCAAGCGGGCTTGAGGAATTGAGCTAGGAAGGGAGTTTAATCAATTGGAGCTTTTATGCAAGCATGCTAGTTTATATACCTTTTTCATTTATGTTGGAAAGATTAAATAGTTATGTTTACTATGGGTAAAAGCATGAAGTTGAGTCCACTTAAGGTGGAAGTTTTGGCCTTAGAAAAAATCTTGAAATCAGGAAAAATGAATCAAGATCCCATCTTTTAGCAATCGGGATCTTGTTTTGCTTCGGGGTCTAGAGCCTAAAATTAAAAAGGGAATCTAGTTTTTTAAAAATTGGGATCCCGTTTCATAAAAAAAAAAAATTATGCTTTTATGAAACGAGATCCCGTTTTGAAAACTTTCCATTTCTAGAAACTTTCCATTTTTGGAAACTTTTCAAAACGAGATCTCGTTTTGAAAACTTTCCATTTTTTGAAACTTTTTAAAATGAGATCTCGTTTTGCAAAATGGGATCTCGTTTTGTAAAAGCATAAAAAAAAATTATGAAACGGGATCTCATTTTAGAACGAGTTCCCATTTCTATAAAACATGATCTCGTTTTTTAAAATTTGAATTTTTGGTTGGGTTTGTGTTTTGTTTTTCAATTCAGGAAAAGGCTTGGGGACCCGAACCTAAGCTTTGGACTTGTTTTGAACTGCAACTTGAAGGTCATCTCAATGTCACAAGAAAAAGAGTGACTTTGGACATATGTATGAAGACCATTTTGTAAATTTTTTGACAAAATTAAAATCCATTATAGATGAGACTGTGTAGATTCTAAATATGTATTTTTTTTACAATTTGATTAATTTTTCTATTTTTTAATTAATTTTTGATGAAACCAGTCCATAAACTTGAAATATCAAGGTTTTTTAGTATTTTAATAACTTTATGTTAAAAAAAATTGAAGAACAAATTGTACGAAAGCATACTTCAGAAAATTCTTTTCAATTTAAAAAAAAATCAAAAAATGATAAGTTTAGGTCATCATTCATAAAGTACACAACGATTTTTCAAAACAACAAATATGACTTTAATAAAAAATTAACAAAAAAAATATTCAAAAAAAAATCGAGAGCGTTCTTCAGTGTGCTACAAATATTTTCCCAAAAGGATTTAGAAAAATACAGTTATTTAGTTCAAAATACGGATGACGTACACGTGCATGGTATGGTAAAAAAAGTGACTTTTAAACAGTGATTTTTAGAAACACCAATCGAAAATCAATTTGTATCATATTGGTATTAAAATAAATTACATATTTGGAAACTAGACTCTGAGCACTACATTTTATGATCAGTGAATTATTTTAAGATTCCATCTCTAAGTGCTTCAAATTTTAAGGTCAAATGTGACAAATTCTGAAAAATCAGGGAAAACACTTCCACTATTTGGCCAAAAAGTGGACTCAGCTTCTTGCTCATACCCTTATGCTGGAAAGGAATGGTTTTGAGTGTGTTGTGATGCTTGTAAATGCTTGCAAGTTTCTTGGTTGTTTATTATGTTGGAGAAACCTATAATATTGGTTATACTTAGATGTGCATGTACCCTATATATGGGAGTTATTATGAAGGCAATGTATTTATACTATATGTAGTTTGTCAATACACGATTGAATACTTGTATCTCCTTGGAAGTAGGAAGAGAGTATTATCCCTAGGGTTAGGGTATAAACTTGATGGCTATATCAATATTCAACAATAGGATTGATAAATCATATTATATGATTGTGTTATTAAGAGTCTATTCCTATTCATGAAATTCCAAAAGAGGACTTATGTTCTGGAAACCCAAAGTTGTATTGAGAAAAGGACTTGAAGATGCAAAAGCACAAAACTAATCTCATGATAATATCCTCTGAATTATATACAACTGTAGTGAACATAGTAAACATGTGATTATTTGTGGTATAATGAAAGAGAGATTCTATGATTTGTTTATGATCACTTGATCGTTACATCACTTTTAATTGAAACCTTGGGTAGAGAATAACCTACTTGATTGGGTTGTTTACTTGATTATTGATTCAAGCAAATAGGTTGGGATCTACCTTTATGATCTGATTAATCATTTGATTGTTGTTTATACCTTGATTGAAATCATTTATTGTTGAAGGTTATACTTTTGATTGAGATCATATATTGATGAGATTATACTTTTGATGGGAGTTATTTATTGTTGAGAATACACTCTTGAATGGAGACTTTTATTTTTTAGATTGTAGTTTTGAAGTAGAGTCATTTATTGTTGTGATGTTATGTTTATCCTTGTGGATAACTAGGTTATTCATGGGGTTTGTTTGATCCATGGGAAAGGGGATAACCTATGAATTCTAAGATAGTAGAAATGTCATTTTGACTATGAGATGTTAAGTGGGTTATTCCTAGGATTTATCTAATCCATGGGAAAGGGAGTAACCTAGTTATAGAGTATGAATCTTCATTAAACCAAATTGAGTTAGGAAGGTGGGTGAATGTGTAACGCCCACTCTAAATACTAGGTGATGTATACTTTGGCCAAAGTAGTCTAAGTAGCCACTATTTACACTATTGGTTTCACTGTGATCTGGGATTACGTACTATGCAAGGGATATTCATACATGTAAGTTGTAACCACTGTATGTCAATTATAGATATGTATAGGATGCAACACCAAACTCAAGAAAGGCTAGTATTATGAGGTTACCAAACCAATCTCTTCATCGAAGGATGGGGCCATATTATCAGTTAGGTAAATGTGTGGGGATCGTAGTAAATCTATGGTTGGTGGAAAAGCACCTGAGTGATGCTTCTTCTCATCAGCTGGTGGCCAAGATTTGAGGGGGACTACCTGGACCATTTGTACTTTATATATTTTGTAAGCTTGTTTAAGCTATGTTATGTATGTAACTTGTATCCATCTCTATGGGAATTGTAAATATGAAATATCATATGAAAATTATGTATCATCATTATTTGAATTAATGAAAGGAATTATTTTATATGCAATGGAAAAGTTTGAAATATGTTTCAAATGTGCATTTATTATTCAAATGAAAATAAAAAAATTATTTCTCTTAAAGGTTAGATGCATAAACTATTCACTTGTGTGTAAAACATAGAAAAATTATTGTGTAGAACAATGGGCATGTTACACATGTTATCACAGTCACTGGCTTCGGCAAATCATGTCTCACCACGTGGCGAATTCTCGGCGCGCCACGTGTCCCCTGTCATTGGCTCATCCGTCCGTCGGTTGGCTGTGTTTGTTAATAAAAGAGTATAACCGGCCCGCATGGGACTCGACCCGCGACTTTCTCCCCACCACTCGGCCGGCTAGCCGTTATGCCAAACAGCACGCGCTTGACTATGAATAGCCGGCAGATTGTTTTGTTATTGATTCGTTTGAAATTCGTGGGAACAAACCAATGGCCGGTGGTTTGAACCCGCAACCACCGGCCCACTAAAAGGTTAGGTGGCCGTTGCGCCACCGAACGGGTTTACAATATGTATGGATATCGGTGGATTTTGATACGGGTTTTAAAACCGAATGCCTTATCAAAATGAAAACAAACTCCCTAAATTAAAAAATTAACAAACAATCCTTTTAAAGGATTAATCAAAAACCTCTAAAATCTCCAAAGCCCGAGAGAAATGTAATTGAAGGGCTAAAATAAACATTAAGGGGGATTATTAAAGATTTATTATGTAAAAGGGGGGATATTTTGAAGATTTTTAATGTGTAAAAGGGAGATTTTGAAGATTTTATGTATTTTGGAGAGATAAGGGAATATTTTCAAATCTTTTGGTTAGTAACCAAATTGAGCAAATTCTTTGTATAAAAAGGGGGCTTGAGGTGAGAGTTGGATTCAAGTTTTTTTTCAGGTGATGAAGTCTTGACGCTGAGGCAACACGAAAGAGAGGGGTCTTGTTGAAGAATTTTCAAGCCATTGTTGATTGTCGGAGCCCTGTTATGCTGCCGAACTGATGGAATTGGTGCTTTTGTAATTGATTTGGAGATTAATCGGATCGGTCACACTCTATTGGAGTGGACCCGGAGACATAGTCACTCTCGTGACGAACTCCGAAATCAAACACTGTTTGCACTGCTCTTTTTCTCTATTTCTGTCTCTCATTTCCTTCATTTCTGTTATAATCACCTTGTTAATTCTTTTATTCTGTTATTTCCTTAAGTTAATTTTGATTTAATTAACTTGGAATAAACATTGTAAAAGCATTGTAAATGTTAAGCATTTAAATACTGCAATCTAGTCTAGATCCTATACAGATCAAGTTGGTATCAGAGCTCAGTTGACTATTATTGCAGTTATTTGTCTTTTTGAATGCTAACGAGATCCAGGATTCAAAAGGGCGAAGGCAAGCTTGAAGAATTTGATCCTGAGATCGGGAAGCGTAGAAAATTTCTGAAGATGTCTGTGTCTGGAATGGAGGTTCCTGAAGAAATCAGTGAGCAGGAATTTCGAAGAGCATTCCTCGAGATGAAGGCTAAGGTGGATATTCTTTTTCAGGAGAGACAAGAACGGAAGGAACGTGAAGAAGGTTCGTCGAAGCAAGAAGATCGCAAAGACATGAAAGGGAAACATCATGAAGATGGTGGCAAGAAACCAAATCATCCCTTTTCTTCTTCTCCTCCCTCTTCTCCTTCTCCTTCTTCTCCATCTTCTCCTCATTCTATTTCTTCTAATCCTTTCAAGAGTGGGTATAAACCTAAAATTAAATTGGATGTAAAATTTGAACTACCTAAGTATTGTGGTGAATTAGATGCTGAAAAACTAGATGATTGGATTCAGCAAGTAGAAGTTTATTGTAGAGTTCAAAACCTCTTTGATGATGCTTCTAGGATCCAGTTAGCCACACTTCGGTTGGGAGGTACAGCTCTTACCTGGTGGGAGAGTAGGACTAAGGCAGAAGTTTCACAACATGGTAAAGTCAGTTTAACTTGGGCAGAGTTTGTTAATGCTTTGAAGAAGCAGTTTTATCCCTTAGGACATATGCAGCAGTTAATGATGGACTGGAAAATGTTTAGGCAAGGGAAGGGTCAAACTGTCCAAGAGTACACCCATGAGTTCAGGAAAAGGGCTATTTCTTTGAATGTTCCTTTGTATACCCAAGACACGTTGTTGAAGTACATAGGAGGTCTACATTCCTACCTTAGGCATTCCATTTTGGTTTTGAACCCTTGCAATTTGGATGAAGTGTCTGTTCAAGCTACACACTTAGAGTCAAGGGGTAAAGGATCTTTCATTGACAAGTTTGATAATGATGTAAAGAAATCTTCTAAGAATGCAGAGACAGGGAAAGGAAAGAAGGCAGCTACAATTAAGAAGGATGAGAAACTTTCTTGCACTCATTGTGACAAGGAAGGTCATGATGAAAATCACTGTTGGAAGTTACATCCCGAATTGAGGCCTAAGTGGGCTCAAAGACGGAATCAGAAACAGAAAGGTAAGGACAAATCCACGAATGTTGTTATGGATCTTGGTTCAGATTCAGATGATGAAACTAAGATAACAGCTATGGGGTTAAAAGGTAAAGCCTCTATTTCTGGTGTTTCTGTTGCAAGTTGTGCTTCTTCTTCTACAGTTAATGGTTTATCTGAAGATGCAAAAAGGAATGAGCTTTTTCATTTAAGGGTTATGGCTAAGAACACTAAAATTGATGCACTCATAGATAGTGGATCTCAGGTTAATCTGATTTCAGAAAGTGTTGTAAATAACTTGGGATTAAGAACTACACCACATAAGAAACCTTATCCACTAGGTTGGATTTGTGAAAATGATAAGTTGCAAGTAACAAAACAATGCATCTTAAGGTTCGCAATCACTAGTAAATTTGTGGATGAAGTACAATTTGATGTAGTTCCACTGGATATCTATGGGATAGTGCTTGGTAGCCCTTATCTTTATGACAGAAAAGCAATCTTCTACAGGCAACAAAATCATTATCATTTGTTTAAGGATGGCATTCAGTACATTGTACATTCTCACAGGGTTAAGACTGATCAATCTTTTGCAAACACAGGACAGTTAAAGAGGGTAATTAATGCAAGTAAAGAATTAACTCTTATGTCTGTCAGTACAGGTGGTTCTAAACATGAACTTGGAGTAGCTAACCAGGGTCAGATGTTGCAGGATGCACCCGCAGTACAGCATGAGAAAATGATAATTGAAAGCATTGATGGATCCTTGGGTAAAGATGTTCCTGTTGTAAAGGATCGAATGGTTGTTGACTTATTCTCCTTCATTTTTGCATTGGTTTTCAGCTTGATGCTAGTCAATTTTTGTTGGTTAGCGGCTATGGCAATTGATGTAGATGTTTATGGAAGTGATAACATTATGTTTATGTTCAACAACATTGTTGTAGTCTTCATTGTGCTTGTGAGCCAGGTTTTCAGATGTACAGAGGATACAGGACAAGTGGGGAGGCCAAGTCCTCACATATTGTCAGAGTAAATGCCACTTTTGGAGGTCCAAAAGGTCTTCAGTGGGGAGGCCTGATCCGGTGGACATTTTTCAGTGAAAATTGAAGTGTCTCATTTTTCTCCAGAATCAGCACCATCAGGAAGAGCTCAGTGTCCTGATTCCAATGCAACTCGAACGGAGTGAAAAGGAGTCTGTTTGCACGAGTTATGGCCGGTCAAACCTTCGGTCAAACTAGGATCAGGGCCATCCAGGAAGCGAAAAAAATGATGTCGTCAAAAGTTGTCGAAGTCGGCACCATCGGGAAGAGCTCATCACAAGCTTTCCAACGCAACTCGTTTCGTCGAAATCCGACATCGGACGCGAGAGTTATCAGCGGTCAAAGTTTTAGGTTTGACTTGGTGACCGGAAGGTGAATGATGACGTCAGCGTCCGTACAAATGATGTCAGCAGTCCGTATAAATCCGAAGTGGACCAGTCGGAAGCTGACACATGGTAGTACGTACTGTCCGTACATGTCGACGTGGCGTGATGATGTGGCAGGTGACGTCAGCAAGATCGACGAATCGGGCGTTGACACGTGTCCTCCGTACACACAGTCAGCGTTGAGGTGGCAGCACGGTCAGCATCCAGTCAACAATACGGGGCCACGTCATCATCCGAGTTGGCGGCCTAGTCAGCGTCCAGTCAGCTTACACGTCATCGTACAGTCACTGGCTTCGGCAAATCATGTTTCGCCACATGGCGAATTCTCGACGCGCCACGTGTCCCCTGTCATTGGCTCATCCGTCCGTCGGTTGGCTGTGTTTGTTAATAAAAGAGTATAACCGGCCCGCATGGGACTCGACCCGTGACTTTCTCCCCACCACTCGGCCGGCTAGCCGTTACGCCAAACAACACGCACTTGACTATGAATAGCCGGCAGATTGTTTTGTTATTGATTCGTTTGAAATTCGTGGGAACAAACCAATGGCCGGTGGTTTGAACCCGCAACCACCGGCCCACTAAAAGGTTAGGTGGCCGTTGCGCCACCGAATGGGTTTACAATGTGTATGGATATCGGTGGATTTTGATACGGGTTTTAAAACCGAATGCCTTATCAAAATGAAAACAAACTCCCTAAATTAAAAAATTAACAAACAATCCTTTTAAAGGATTAATCAAAAACCTCTAAAATCTCCAAAGCCCGAGAGAAATGTAATTGAAGGGCTAAAATAAACATTAAGGGGGATTATTAAAGATTTATTATGTAAAAGGGGGGATATTTTGAAGATTTTTAATGTGTAAAAGGGAGATTTTGAAGATTTTATGTATTTTGGAGAGATAAGGGAATATTTTCAAATCTTTTGGTTAGTAACCAAATTGAGCAAATTTTTTGTATAAAAAGGGGGCTTGAGGTGAGAGTTGGATTCAAGTTTTTTTTCAGGTGATGAAGTCTTGACGCTGAGGCAACACGAAAGAGAGGGGTCTTGTTGAAGAATTTTCAAGCCATTGTTGATTGTCGGAGCCCTGTTATGCTGCCGAACTGATGGAATTGGTGCTTTTGTAATTGATTTGGAGATTAATCGGATCGGTCACACTCTATTGGAGTGGACCCGGAGACGTAGTCACTCTCGTGACGAACTCCAAAATCAAACACTGTTTGCACTGCTCTTTTTCTCTCTTTCTGTCTCTCATTTCCTTCATTTCTGTTATAATCACCTTGTTAATTCTTTTATTCTGTTATTTCCTTAAGTTAATTTTGATTTAATTAACTTGGAATAAACATTGTAAAAGCATTGTAAATGTTAAGCATTTAAATACTGCAATCTAGTCTAGATCCTATCTGAGATCCACATGCACTTCAAATTGTGACACTATCATGTTTAGTGGGGCCCAACTTTGGTAAGAAAATTTTTGATTGTTTTTCAAACACGTGCTTTAATTTCCTTGATTTATCTGATTACTAATGCGCATCTAACTGTGTTTTGGTTGTTAGACTAATAGGGTTTTTCCAAGTTGAAAGACATGGAGCTAAAATGAAGAAAGCCTCTTCTATCTTAAATTCTATAATTGTAAAAAGCGTTTAAACGCTTTGGGGCAATTATAACCCAGTTGTCATGTTTTTTACCTTCTATTTTTAGGACCTCACTAAATTTCAATTAGGTCTTAAAATGAACGCTCAAATGGGACTAAAATCGAACCTTCACATTATCATTTTACTTTGGGCTTAAAATTGAACAAGGCAACCTCGTGTTTCATTTGGTGCTTAAAATGAATTCATCACTGCTTTGAAGGGTTAAAATTTATAACTGTTTGATATATTTGTGATCTACAACATTGCTAGTGAATGTGTATGCAATTCTCTCACACCATTTGGTGACCTTGAGAAACATAAATATTCTCTAACACTAATGGAAAATCACCTACATATTTCATTTGGATTAAAACTAAATCCCCTTTGCGAGTGTGAGAAAAAGACGTGGTGTGTGTTCTCTCTTTGTTCATGCAAGAAAAGATGATCAAACTATAGACACAATTCCATGTTGTTGTTCATCTTTAGAGGGCCTACCTTTGTGGGAAAAATTAATCACCCCAAGGGAATGACCCAAGCGGTAATGAGCTAAAGCCAAGCTCTTCCAAACCACGATATAAATGTGTGGTTACAATTAAAATTGTGATAAATGGGAAGTGCTACATGATAGCTCCCCCCCAACGTCTTGATGATGCGTAAAACCCTTGTTCTAAGGGTTGGGAGACCTCTCACAAAGATTTTATCATTACACGACCTAAATTGGATGCCCTTATTACAAACCTTTGTGTAGAAATCCAAAAAATCCTTAATAATTGTTGGTGCAAGAATGGTCATTCTGTAGCCATCCCACGTTCTTACTATTCAATTGTAGAAACAAAAAAATCTTTTTGATCTTTGAATTTTAAGGATTTTGAAATTTGGTGGTCCCAAGAAGTGTGTGTTGTGGAGGGGAGCTAGTGTCACCAAATCTCTAATTGTTTTCATTGTTTAGTGTTTGGAGAAATCCAAGTGGGAATTCAACAAAGTATAACCATTTCAAACCTAGGATTGTAAGTGATTGTGAGTTAGTTTGATACGTTGCTTGGTTCCAAAACATTCCAAAAAACAAACATTCACTATCTTCAAAATTTCAAACACTTTGGTAAATATGGGTGCCTCTTGATTTAGCCTTGATATTGCTGCTTGTCCTAAGGGTTTCTATCCTCAGAAAATGCTAAATATCTTGACTCAATCATAATCCATATTTCCCGAAGACAACATAGGAAATTGTTGCTTTAATCTCATGATTTTCATGAAATGGACATTGTGGAAGTTATGATGTTTTTGACATAAACATTCTATTTGTAAACTTAATCAAGAAGAGTGTTTATAAAATCAGTTCACTTAAGGAAGATAAACTTGACAAAAATTGAACCCCACATGACCATTTGGAGACCAGACGCTCTTTTTTTACAATCCAACCTTCCAAGTGCTATCATCCAACCAAACTTTGAATATATTGAGGGAGAAAAAATATATATTATCAATAGTTTGAGAAGCTTCACTTTTGAAACTAAGGAAATATCGAATCAGTGGAGAATTTCTACAACTATCTTGGATAAAGAAGAATGAAGAGCGGATATTTTGGCTAGAAGGCCCATATTACCACCTCCTGTGTGGCAATAAGTATATTCTTCTTCTTTAATGATCTCACACAAAATTAAGATCCCCAAAACAAGATCTATAGGTCATCATTCTAAGCTCAGACATCTTAAACCAAAAGCTTTCAAGAAACACCTTTTAGAAATTCACAAGAATAGAAACAAGTTGGTAGCAAACTTTTATAGACATGCTTCAAGGTATAGTCTAGAATTATATGCATTCTTTTGGAGTTAAAACACTAGTCTTTTTCACAATACTGAGCTTCTCTCATACAATCAAAGTCCATGAAGTAAAACCTGCATCCCATCATCATCGACATAGATATCTTAACTTAAAGTTTGGTAGGAAGTGGGTTGTGATTCTTTACCGCAATCGTTACCGTTTGTTAAGAAACTACTATGCTCGAGCTAGGAGAAGGAGAACAGGTTTACAAATCCACATTTATCCTCTCACCTAAGTCAACATTGGGTATTTAGGATTTGAACATTTTAGAGGTCTAGCATACTTCTCACTATCTTGGTCTTGGAAAACATAGGTTCATTCTAAGTCAACATTGGGTCAAAGATTTCATCCATCCCTTCATCAAAATTTCATGCTTCACCTCACCTATTTGATAGGCTATCATTAGGTCCTACTAATTTAGAATATAGAATGTCAATTAGTCAACCGGACAGTGTCCAAGGAAGTTTGTAGAAGAAGATGATTCAAATAACTCATTTTATATTTTTTGTTTTTCTTTAAACTATTGAAATTAATTTTAATCTACGACTATTTAACTTCTTAGCTGGAAAACAATATATTCTAAGAAAATTAGAAATACTAAGCTAGAAAGCATAAGATAACTAATTTACAAAGCTTCATGACTAAACTAGAGAGCAATCAAACAAAAAAACTGAACAATTGATTTACCACAGAAGTAGAGAAATAAGTGAACAAACTATGGAACATCTTTTTAAATAGTAAAATATTCTAACAACTACGAAGAGTAACTCACACTAACTAAACAATGGTGCTCCGGAACTACAGACTCGACTCTCAACAAACTTAGTTACTTCCTATTGAACAATTATCTATTTTAACAAAGAAAATCACATAACAGTAAAATACTTATCTATTTAAGCTAATTTCCCTCGAGTGGCCAGCTCGCTGGTTAACACTTCATTTTCAAATCACATACACTATAGATTCTGGAGTCTTGCCATTAAAAACAATTATCATCATTCATAGTTCAACAACTTACTAAGTAACAAAAGAAAGTTCTTT
>CM021106.1:624221656-624370788 GCA_007115665.2 Sequoiadendron giganteum
TCAAAGAATTATGGATGCTTCTATTAAGAAGAAATGGCAAGAGGTTCGTTGGCTGGATAAAATGCTTTTACCTTCTCACTTTAGAATCAAAGCCTCTTTTCCACTTCAATCTATTTGGAAAGCTTGGCAAAAAGTTAGCATTTTTTTGAATTGGAATGGATCTTCCTTGCAGACAAGATTTAGTTTTGTTTCTATGTCAATTTGGTGGAACAAAATAATTTCTTATCATGATCTGCCTTTGGCCTTATGTTTCCCAAGACAAGCATATTATTTGTTTAAAAAGGGAGTTCGACAATTTAAAGACCTTTGGGATTTTGAACTTTTTGATTGGGCTCCTTGGAATAGCATTAAGGACTAGTATGGGCTGAATTCTAATTATGAACAATTCATAATTTTTATTAAGTCTCTTGTGCCGGTTGATCTTACAATGAAGTTTTGTACTTCAAGGGACTGCTTTTTCTTTAGAGACTAGAAATGGTTATCTTACAGTCATTTTAATAATCTTCCTTTAAAAAATGTGTATTTGCAGCTGCTTCCTAGTTGGAATATTGCTAATCGTTTGAATCCTAAGTGGCAATGTAGACTCAACACTAATTTTTGGTGTAAATTAAGTGCTCAAATATGGCGTTCCAAAGCTGATTTTGACTCACAGGTGTTGGTTTGGAAGATATTGCACTGCAAGCTACGTGTGGGAGATAGATTGAAGTGCATTATGATCCGACCAGAAAGTTGCCCTTTTTGTAAGGGTGTGGAAAGTTTGAGGCACATTTTTTGGGACTCTGTTTATGTTAAAAAGCAATGGTTTACTATTTTTAGAGACTTCTCAGCTATTTTTAAACATGATTTAACTTGGAAAGAGGTAATTTTTGGGCTTGGCATGAAAAAAGATGTGATTGTTGATTCTATTCGACATGTGATTTTGAAAAATATATGGAAAAATAGATGTGCTGCAATGTTTTCTGCTAATTGTTATCAGGTTGTTTGGACTTTACGAATTTACTCTGACATATGTCTTCAAGTGGATGTTCTATTTGCACAGATTCAAGTTATACATAAGAAGAATGAGAGAGCTAAACATCAGTTGCAGCAGATTAAAGACTAGATAGTGAAGTTTCAGGTGGACAATAAACTTGATCATAATGTTGTATAGTTTATGTAATTGTAATTTTTTGGTTGATTTTTTGCACTGCTTTGAGAACGTTATCGGCCCTTGTTGATTTGGTATAGTTTATCCAGTCTTTTGGTTTGTCCTATTTTTCAGCTACTATTGGTAGCTTTATTTTTGTACATTCTTTTGCTTTGTTCAATATAAAAAAAAAAAATGGGTAGTAATGTACACCAACAAAGCTTAAACCTATGTGCTAATTCTCTCAATATCACTCTCTAGTAGGTAATATCCTCCTAAATTTGATATACTTTAGCATGCAAAGGAAATAGAAGCACTAAAAGTAGTGTGTTTTCTCTAAAGATTTTGTGAATAGATAATACAAATATGGGCAATTATAGGAAAAAACTTAAAAATTGGTCTTTAGTTATTCAATTTTTTTATTATCTTATTTTTGCTTGGCACATAATTTCTTCATTAAAGTATAATAATACGTCACATTGGCGAGTGGTACTATGTTTCAACCTTGGAATATGAAGAAAAATGAATTTAGTTTTTAACAATATTATTGATATGTTTAGTTTTTTGTGTTGTCTTGGTGCAACTTACTATTGTTATTGTGTTGAATTATTGTTTTATGTAATTTGTTGGATGTGGGATCTTTTCTCCGCCTTCTTTATCAAAAGCATTATTGACATGTATATGTATGTCCCTTAAATATTTTATGTTATAGTGTTTTCCCTCCAAGCCACATGCACCAATTTTATGAGTTAAAATTTGTCACTCTTCCTCATTTTAGAGAAATAAAATCACATGAACATATAAATTTATAAGTAATCTTTATTGTTATCTTTACAAAATAATATAATTTTTATTATTTTTATTTAAATATTATAATTTTTAAAAATTTATAACCAGCTACTTAAATATGTTAAAAATAATAATATGACATCTATTTGAGACACTAAGAAGAATAAATACCTAAGTAAAATATTAAAAAATTGCAGTGCACTTTGTATTCATGTCCTTATTTTAATAAAAACAATAATATATCCAGATATATATTTAAAGTGAAATACATTATGAAAAGGTATAAACCTAAACATTATTTATTACTAATTAAAATTTTGTTTAGTAAAATTTATCAAAAGAATTTAATACATTAGATATTAGAGTTAATTTTCTATGTCGTGGATATCATCAAAATATTTTAGTTGTAGTTCAAGTAATGTGTTAAAGGAAAATGTTACTTGATAAAAACTAATAATTTATTAAAAACCATTAAAAATTAATCAAATATAAGAGAAAATATTTATATTTTAAAATATTAAATTAAATCTACATTCAAAGTGCCAAAAATAATTAGTTTAAATCAACCTTGAATTATGATTTTTTTTAGTCATAATTGATCTAAATGTGATAAATGTTAAAAAAACTCAATTTCAATGGCCATAACTTGTAAAAAAAATGGGACATGCTATTGTGTTGGCAACCTTATTCCTCTTTAGCTTGTTTGCACATGGCTTCCTATGGCTATTGATATTATTATATTGCATACATTATCTCTTCAACTAGCATGCATTGGGCATGCAATTATACCAATTCAACTTTCATGTCTTTAATTGTGTATTCATATGCAGGTCAATAATGGTGGTATTATCACCTTCAAGGCATCTAATTGCACACCAAGTGAGTTTGTATGTGTAGATAGATAAATTTTGAAAGAAATAAAATTGGGTTGGTTTGTAGAATCAATTATTGGATGGCCTAAAGACATTTAATGGCAAGGTGTACACCAAGGGACTTCCTTATATTTTGAAATTAGGTCATCAAGCTTTGATTACATAATGGTAACATGTGAAAATTGTAAATTTATCATGGACTAGAGGGAGTCACCCTATTTTTTACTCCTAAACCTTGTGCATCTCCTCCATAGTATGACCAAATTTTACTCCATTTTTACTACCAACACAATGATAATGTATTTAACATGTTTATCATGCATACACAACCCCATTAAAAATTTGTAGGACCCCAACCATAATATAAAATTGTAATACTATGAGGTTCCATGACATACATTGAATAATATTTTTTAGTTACAAAGGTAGAGTTACAATATGGAGATGCATCCAACTTAAACAATGCACTACATTGAGTGACCTTTACAAGCATCAAATTTCCTCTATCCAACCTACAACCACTCCTATTGGATTTGACACCAACATCGAATATTATATAATACAAAAGTAAATTTTATGCAAGGACTAGAATATAAACATGTCTATGAGAGGTTTTACTCTTTCATAATTGAAAACAAGTTTTACCTTCTCTTTTCCAACAATCCTATGTATTTCTTCCACTGAACACTTGACCACCATCATATGCTCTATAAGAATATCATCATTTTTATCATTAGATGATTTTCTACAAAGGAATGATTATTATTTTTCTTATCTCTACATTCATTCTTCAAATTAACCTAATTCCATTAGTTTCAAAATTTGACCCCTCTTACCAAGGGTTTTAGATCATCCTTTTGACTTGGATATCTCCTTATGCTCCTTTTATTACCAAATTTTTCCTTGGGTGTTACACCCCGTCTCTTAGTTACCGAGTTACTTTTACCTTGTGAGTAAATATGATGATAAATGTTTATCAGAACTTTAATACATTCAATAGGTGAATGAAATACTAAATATGCATTAAGATGTTATTATTTTTGAAGGTATGATTAAGTTTTAATACTGATGGAAATACAATGTATGAATATGTATTGCGATATGAATACTTTAATGCTTTTATGATGCAAATATATTTTATGTGAACAACTAACTACCTTTGTGTTGCACTAAGTTGGATGCAAGAAGGAGTCAAGCCCTCAGGTACAAGAGGGGGAGTATCACTCAAGAGGGGAGCTTGGTCTAGTAATGCTTGATGAGCCTAATTGAGCATACACACACTCACACCCTAGTTGGTCTAGATGAGTCGAGTTAGTTTATTAATCGGGTAGGTAACCTTCGATTATGGTTTACGGGTTATTTATTGTGGTATGTGGTTTAAGTCTTTGAATGTTCTTGTTTGGAGTTATGTGATTGAGTCTTTATGTTGAATAGAAGTCCTTCTTTATGTGTTCATACTTATATGTTAATCGATTAGGTATATACCTAGAATGCATAAATATATATAGTACATGTCCTCAATAACCCATATACATGGAAGTACCAATTGGATAAATGTGACATGTATACATATATATGTATACACTTCACGTATCTACATCAATAAATGAATATGTGGGAGTATATGTTTAAGTTCAAATATTAAAATAATGTTATATATAAATACATAAAATATATATGTATATAATTACAAGAATGTAAACGTATATACCTATGTATTAATATACATATATGTGTATATGTATATATAACTATTTTGTTATATGTTTATATATATATATTTTATTGTCGAGTAATGCATTTAATATTCATGTGAATGTAATTATAAATATATATATATTATAATAGATATAATATATATACATATTAATAATATATATTATTATTTATATTGTTTGATTGATATATATCAGTAAGTGCTTTTAAAATAGCTAAAGCATATTATATATCACTAACCTATCAAGAGAACAAGGCTTTAATAAAGCCAAATTTATACCATATTTACAGCACATAGTTACTAAGTTTGATATATATATATGTGTGTGTGTGTGTGTTTGTGCTAAGATCTGTGTATACATAGCACACAAGGGAGGAGTCTTTACGCAAAGGTTAACACATGATAAAGACAAATTCTAAGCCAATGTATGTAAAGCACATGTAATGAGTTTGAAAGCCAACTTAATTTAAATAAAACGTTGCACCTATATACAAGCACATGAATAAGAGAAAACCGAGCAACACATAAAAGAGTATAAAGGTAGTGCTCTAAACCAGCGCATATTTATTGATTCAATGTTATGATAATGAGTTTGAAATAGAACGAGAACTCTTATTGCAACGCATAGTAAAAGAGAGGTTTTTATTGTAGTATAATCAATGGAGCTTATAAAGTGTTGAAAATGAAGCAACACATAAGATTTGAATGATTCAACACTAAATACTATTTGCAACATGAAGTTGTAAGGCACAGAAGTTAGCTTGAAGGTAGTGATAAGATAAGAGTTTTTATGCAAAAATAAGTCTTCAAAGCAATATGATAACCATAAGACTCGGTCAATGTAAACTAGGCAAAAGCATGAGAAGGAATTCAATTTACGAAACTCGTTGTTGAGCTTGATGTTCATTTGATTTAGTAAATGAGTCTTGCTATTGTTTATAACAAGTAGACTCGGCCATTTGAATGGTGAGGACTGTTATGTATTACAAACCTTTCAGTTAGTTTGATGATTCGTTGCATGAGGATACAAAAGTGGTAGAAATATTAACTTGTTTGTAGCCTTCGATTGCTCACAATTTAGTATAAATAGAGGTGATCATTCTACCAAATGCTACACTTATCAATCTAATTATCTTGATGTTATTTGTTGTGATTTTTGAGTTAGTGGGTTGAGAACTTGTGAGTTGAGAGTTGTTTTGCTATTTTTTATTCATGATTATTGAGAGTTAGTGAGAAGTTAGAAGAGGGATATCAAGCGATCTTGGAGGAAGTATCAAGCAGGCTTGAGGAATTGAGCTAGGAAGGGAGTTTAATCAATTGGAGATTTTATGTAGACATTCTAGTTTATATACAAGTTGATCTTGGAGGAAGTATCAAGCGGGCTTGAGGAATTGAGCTAGGAAGGGAGTTTAATCAATTGGAGCTTTTATGCAAGCATGCTAGTTTATATACCTTTTTCATTTATGTTGGAAAGATTAAATAGTTATGTTTACTATGGGTAAAAGCATGAAGTTGAGTCCACTTAAGGTGGAAGTTTTGGCCTTAGAAAAAATCTTGAAATCAGGAAAAATGAATCAAGATCCCATCTTTTAGCAATCGGGATCTTGTTTTGCTTCGGGGTCTAGAGCCTAAAATTAAAAAGGGAATCTAGTTTTTTAAAAATTGGGATCCCGTTTCATAAAAAAAAAAAATTATGCTTTTATGAAACGAGATCCCGTTTTGAAAACTTTCCATTTCTAGAAACTTTCCATTTTTGGAAACTTTTCAAAACGAGATCTCGTTTTGAAAACTTTCCATTTTTTGAAACTTTTTAAAATGAGATCTCGTTTTGCAAAATGGGATCTCGTTTTGTAAAAGCATAAAAAAAAATTATGAAACGGGATCTCATTTTAGAACGAGTTCCCATTTCTATAAAACATGATCTCGTTTTTTAAAATTTGAATTTTTGGTTGGGTTTGTGTTTTGTTTTTCAATTCAGGAAAAGGCTTGGGGACCCGAACCTAAGCTTTGGACTTGTTTTGAACTGCAACTTGAAGGTCATCTCAATGTCACAAGAAAAAGAGTGACTTTGGACATATGTATGAAGACCATTTTGTAAATTTTTTGACAAAATTAAAATCCATTATAGATGAGACTGTGTAGATTCTAAATATGTATTTTTTTTACAATTTGATTAATTTTTCTATTTTTTAATTAATTTTTGATGAAACCAGTCCATAAACTTGAAATATCAAGGTTTTTTAGTATTTTAATAACTTTATGTTAAAAAAAATTGAAGAACAAATTGTACGAAAGCATACTTCAGAAAATTCTTTTCAATTTAAAAAAAAATCAAAAAATGATAAGTTTAGGTCATCATTCATAAAGTACACAACGATTTTTCAAAACAACAAATATGACTTTAATAAAAAATTAACAAAAAAAATATTCAAAAAAAAATCGAGAGCGTTCTTCAGTGTGCTACAAATATTTTCCCAAAAGGATTTAGAAAAATACAGTTATTTAGTTCAAAATACGGATGACGTACACGTGCATGGTATGGTAAAAAAAGTGACTTTTAAACAGTGATTTTTAGAAACACCAATCGAAAATCAATTTGTATCATATTGGTATTAAAATAAATTACATATTTGGAAACTAGACTCTGAGCACTACATTTTATGATCAGTGAATTATTTTAAGATTCCATCTCTAAGTGCTTCAAATTTTAAGGTCAAATGTGACAAATTCTGAAAAATCAGGGAAAACACTTCCACTATTTGGCCAAAAAGTGGACTCAGCTTCTTGCTCATACCCTTATGCTGGAAAGGAATGGTTTTGAGTGTGTTGTGATGCTTGTAAATGCTTGCAAGTTTCTTGGTTGTTTATTATGTTGGAGAAACCTATAATATTGGTTATACTTAGATGTGCATGTACCCTATATATGGGAGTTATTATGAAGGCAATGTATTTATACTATATGTAGTTTGTCAATACACGATTGAATACTTGTATCTCCTTGGAAGTAGGAAGAGAGTATTATCCCTAGGGTTAGGGTATAAACTTGATGGCTATATCAATATTCAACAATAGGATTGATAAATCATATTATATGATTGTGTTATTAAGAGTCTATTCCTATTCATGAAATTCCAAAAGAGGACTTATGTTCTGGAAACCCAAAGTTGTATTGAGAAAAGGACTTGAAGATGCAAAAGCACAAAACTAATCTCATGATAATATCCTCTGAATTATATACAACTGTAGTGAACATAGTAAACATGTGATTATTTGTGGTATAATGAAAGAGAGATTCTATGATTTGTTTATGATCACTTGATCGTTACATCACTTTTAATTGAAACCTTGGGTAGAGAATAACCTACTTGATTGGGTTGTTTACTTGATTATTGATTCAAGCAAATAGGTTGGGATCTACCTTTATGATCTGATTAATCATTTGATTGTTGTTTATACCTTGATTGAAATCATTTATTGTTGAAGGTTATACTTTTGATTGAGATCATATATTGATGAGATTATACTTTTGATGGGAGTTATTTATTGTTGAGAATACACTCTTGAATGGAGACTTTTATTTTTTAGATTGTAGTTTTGAAGTAGAGTCATTTATTGTTGTGATGTTATGTTTATCCTTGTGGATAACTAGGTTATTCATGGGGTTTGTTTGATCCATGGGAAAGGGGATAACCTATGAATTCTAAGATAGTAGAAATGTCATTTTGACTATGAGATGTTAAGTGGGTTATTCCTAGGATTTATCTAATCCATGGGAAAGGGAGTAACCTAGTTATAGAGTATGAATCTTCATTAAACCAAATTGAGTTAGGAAGGTGGGTGAATGTGTAACGCCCACTCTAAATACTAGGTGATGTATACTTTGGCCAAAGTAGTCTAAGTAGCCACTATTTACACTATTGGTTTCACTGTGATCTGGGATTACGTACTATGCAAGGGATATTCATACATGTAAGTTGTAACCACTGTATGTCAATTATAGATATGTATAGGATGCAACACCAAACTCAAGAAAGGCTAGTATTATGAGGTTACCAAACCAATCTCTTCATCGAAGGATGGGGCCATATTATCAGTTAGGTAAATGTGTGGGGATCGTAGTAAATCTATGGTTGGTGGAAAAGCACCTGAGTGATGCTTCTTCTCATCAGCTGGTGGCCAAGATTTGAGGGGGACTACCTGGACCATTTGTACTTTATATATTTTGTAAGCTTGTTTAAGCTATGTTATGTATGTAACTTGTATCCATCTCTATGGGAATTGTAAATATGAAATATCATATGAAAATTATGTATCATCATTATTTGAATTAATGAAAGGAATTATTTTATATGCAATGGAAAAGTTTGAAATATGTTTCAAATGTGCATTTATTATTCAAATGAAAATAAAAAAATTATTTCTCTTAAAGGTTAGATGCATAAACTATTCACTTGTGTGTAAAACATAGAAAAATTATTGTGTAGAACAATGGGCATGTTACACATGTTATCACAGTCACTGGCTTCGGCAAATCATGTCTCACCACGTGGCGAATTCTCGGCGCGCCACGTGTCCCCTGTCATTGGCTCATCCGTCCGTCGGTTGGCTGTGTTTGTTAATAAAAGAGTATAACCGGCCCGCATGGGACTCGACCCGCGACTTTCTCCCCACCACTCGGCCGGCTAGCCGTTATGCCAAACAGCACGCGCTTGACTATGAATAGCCGGCAGATTGTTTTGTTATTGATTCGTTTGAAATTCGTGGGAACAAACCAATGGCCGGTGGTTTGAACCCGCAACCACCGGCCCACTAAAAGGTTAGGTGGCCGTTGCGCCACCGAACGGGTTTACAATATGTATGGATATCGGTGGATTTTGATACGGGTTTTAAAACCGAATGCCTTATCAAAATGAAAACAAACTCCCTAAATTAAAAAATTAACAAACAATCCTTTTAAAGGATTAATCAAAAACCTCTAAAATCTCCAAAGCCCGAGAGAAATGTAATTGAAGGGCTAAAATAAACATTAAGGGGGATTATTAAAGATTTATTATGTAAAAGGGGGGATATTTTGAAGATTTTTAATGTGTAAAAGGGAGATTTTGAAGATTTTATGTATTTTGGAGAGATAAGGGAATATTTTCAAATCTTTTGGTTAGTAACCAAATTGAGCAAATTCTTTGTATAAAAAGGGGGCTTGAGGTGAGAGTTGGATTCAAGTTTTTTTTTCAGGTGATGAAGTCTTGACGCTGAGGCAACACGAAAGAGAGGGGTCTTGTTGAAGAATTTTCAAGCCATTGTTGATTGTCGGAGCCCTGTTATGCTGCCGAACTGATGGAATTGGTGCTTTTGTAATTGATTTGGAGATTAATCGGATCGGTCACACTCTATTGGAGTGGACCCGGAGACATAGTCACTCTCGTGACGAACTCCGAAATCAAACACTGTTTGCACTGCTCTTTTTCTCTATTTCTGTCTCTCATTTCCTTCATTTCTGTTATAATCACCTTGTTAATTCTTTTATTCTGTTATTTCCTTAAGTTAATTTTGATTTAATTAACTTGGAATAAACATTGTAAAAGCATTGTAAATGTTAAGCATTTAAATACTGCAATCTAGTCTAGATCCTATACAGATCAAGTTGGTATCAGAGCTCAGTTGACTATTATTGCAGTTATTTGTCTTTTTGAATGCTAACGAGATCCAGGATTCAAAAGGGCGAAGGCAAGCTTGAAGAATTTGATCCTGAGATCGGGAAGCGTAGAAAATTTCTGAAGATGTCTGTGTCTGGAATGGAGGTTCCTGAAGAAATCAGTGAGCAGGAATTTCGAAGAGCATTCCTCGAGATGAAGGCTAAGGTGGATATTCTTTTTCAGGAGAGACAAGAACGGAAGGAACGTGAAGAAGGTTCGTCGAAGCAAGAAGATCGCAAAGACATGAAAGGGAAACATCATGAAGATGGTGGCAAGAAACCAAATCATCCCTTTTCTTCTTCTCCTCCCTCTTCTCCTTCTCCTTCTTCTCCATCTTCTCCTCATTCTATTTCTTCTAATCCTTTCAAGAGTGGGTATAAACCTAAAATTAAATTGGATGTAAAATTTGAACTACCTAAGTATTGTGGTGAATTAGATGCTGAAAAACTAGATGATTGGATTCAGCAAGTAGAAGTTTATTGTAGAGTTCAAAACCTCTTTGATGATGCTTCTAGGATCCAGTTAGCCACACTTCGGTTGGGAGGTACAGCTCTTACCTGGTGGGAGAGTAGGACTAAGGCAGAAGTTTCACAACATGGTAAAGTCAGTTTAACTTGGGCAGAGTTTGTTAATGCTTTGAAGAAGCAGTTTTATCCCTTAGGACATATGCAGCAGTTAATGATGGACTGGAAAATGTTTAGGCAAGGGAAGGGTCAAACTGTCCAAGAGTACACCCATGAGTTCAGGAAAAGGGCTATTTCTTTGAATGTTCCTTTGTATACCCAAGACACGTTGTTGAAGTACATAGGAGGTCTACATTCCTACCTTAGGCATTCCATTTTGGTTTTGAACCCTTGCAATTTGGATGAAGTGTCTGTTCAAGCTACACACTTAGAGTCAAGGGGTAAAGGATCTTTCATTGACAAGTTTGATAATGATGTAAAGAAATCTTCTAAGAATGCAGAGACAGGGAAAGGAAAGAAGGCAGCTACAATTAAGAAGGATGAGAAACTTTCTTGCACTCATTGTGACAAGGAAGGTCATGATGAAAATCACTGTTGGAAGTTACATCCCGAATTGAGGCCTAAGTGGGCTCAAAGACGGAATCAGAAACAGAAAGGTAAGGACAAATCCACGAATGTTGTTATGGATCTTGGTTCAGATTCAGATGATGAAACTAAGATAACAGCTATGGGGTTAAAAGGTAAAGCCTCTATTTCTGGTGTTTCTGTTGCAAGTTGTGCTTCTTCTTCTACAGTTAATGGTTTATCTGAAGATGCAAAAAGGAATGAGCTTTTTCATTTAAGGGTTATGGCTAAGAACACTAAAATTGATGCACTCATAGATAGTGGATCTCAGGTTAATCTGATTTCAGAAAGTGTTGTAAATAACTTGGGATTAAGAACTACACCACATAAGAAACCTTATCCACTAGGTTGGATTTGTGAAAATGATAAGTTGCAAGTAACAAAACAATGCATCTTAAGGTTCGCAATCACTAGTAAATTTGTGGATGAAGTACAATTTGATGTAGTTCCACTGGATATCTATGGGATAGTGCTTGGTAGCCCTTATCTTTATGACAGAAAAGCAATCTTCTACAGGCAACAAAATCATTATCATTTGTTTAAGGATGGCATTCAGTACATTGTACATTCTCACAGGGTTAAGACTGATCAATCTTTTGCAAACACAGGACAGTTAAAGAGGGTAATTAATGCAAGTAAAGAATTAACTCTTATGTCTGTCAGTACAGGTGGTTCTAAACATGAACTTGGAGTAGCTAACCAGGGTCAGATGTTGCAGGATGCACCCGCAGTACAACATGAGAAAATGATAATTGAAAGCATTGATGGATCCTTGGGTAAAGATGTTCCTGTTGTAAAGGATCGAATGGTTGTTGACTTATTCTCCTTCATTTTTGCATTGATTTTCAGCTTGATGCTAGTCAATTTTTGTTGGTTAGCGGCTATGGCAATTGATGTAGATGTTTATGGAAGTGATAACATTATGTTTATGTTCAACAACATTGTTGCAGTCTTCATTGTGCTTGTGAGCCAGGTTTTCAGATGTACAGAGGATACAGGACAAGTGGGGAGGCCAAGTCCTCACATATTGTCAGAGTAAATGCCACTTTTGGAGGTCCAAAAGGTCTTCAGTGGGGAGGCCTGATCCGGTGGACATTTTTCAGTGAAAATTGAAGTGTCTCATTTTTCTCCAGAATCAGCACCATCAGGAAGAGCTCAGTGTCCTGATTCCAATGCAACTCGAACGGAGTGAAAAGGAGTCCATTTGCACGAGTTATGGCTGGTCAAACCTTCGGTCAAACTAGGATCAGGGCCGTCCAGGAAGCGAAAAAAATGATGTCGTCAAAAGTTTTCGAAGTTGGCACCATCGGGAAGAGCTCGTCACAAGCTTTCCAACGCAACTCATTTCGTCGAAATCCGACATCGGACGCGAGAGTTATCAGCGGTCAAAGTTTCAGGTTTGACTTGGTGACCGGAAGGTGAATGATGACGTCAGCGTCCGTACAAATGACGTCAGCAGTCCGTATAAATCCGAAGTGGACCAGTTGGAAGCTGACACGTGGCTGTCCGTACTGTCCATACATGTCGACGTGGCGTGATGATGTGGCAGGTGACGTCAGCAAGATCGACGAATCGGGCGTTGACACGTGTCCTCCGTACACACAGTCAGCGTTGAGGTGGCAGCACGGTCAGCATCCAGTCAGCAGTACGGGGCCACGTCATCATCCGAGTTGGCAGCCTAGTCAGCGACCAGTCAGCTTACATGTCATCGTACAGTCACTGGCTTCGGCAAATCATGTCTCGCCACGTGGCGAATTCTCGGCGCGCCACGTGTCCCCTGTCATTGGCTCATCCGTCCGTCGGTTGGCTGTGTTTGTCCCCACCACTCGGCCGACTAGCCGTTATGCCAAATAGCACGCGCTTGACTATGAATAGCCGGCAGATTGTTTTGTTATTGATTCGTTTGAAATTCGTGGGAACAAACCAATGGCCGGTGGTTTGAACCCGCAACCACCGACCCACTAAAAGGTTAGGTGGCCGTTGCGCCACCGAACGGGTTTACAATATGTATGGATATCGGTGGATTTTGATACGGGTTTTAAAACCGAATGCCTTATCAAAATGAAAACAAACTCCCTAAATTAAAAAATTAACAAACAATCCTTTTAAAGGATTAATCAAAAACCTCTAAAATCTCCAAAGCCCGAGAGAAATGTAATTGAAGGGCTAAAATAAACATTAAAGGGGATTATTAAAGATTTATTATGTAAAAGGGGGGATATTTTGAAGATTTTTAATGTGTAAAAGGGAGATTTTGAAGATTTTATGTATTTTGGAGAGATAAGGGAATATTTTCAAATCTTTTGGTTAGTAACCAAATTGAGCAAATTCTTTGTATAAAAAGGGGGCTTGAGGTGAGAGTTGGATTCAAGTTTTTTTTTCAGGTGATGAAGTCTTGACGCTGAGGCAACACGAAAGAGAGGGGTCTTGTTGAAGAATTTTCAAGCCATTGTTGATTGTCGGAGCCCTGTTATGCTGCCGAACTGATGGAATTGGTGCTTTTGTAATTGATTTGGAGATTAATCAGATCAGTCACACTCTATTGGAGTGGACCCGGAGACGTAGTCACTCTCATGACGAACTCCGAAATCAAACACTGTTTGCACTGCTCTTTTTCTCTATTTCTGTCTCTCATTTCCTTTATTTCTGTTATAATCACCTTGTTAATTCTTTTATTCTGTTATTTCCTTAAGTTAATTTTGATTTAATTAACTTAGAATAAACATTGTAAAAGCATTGTAAATGTTAAGCATTTAAATACTGCAATCTAGTCTAGATCCTATACAGATCACTCAAGCAAGCTCATTTGACACACCAACAAAAAGGGGCTTTGCGGATATAGGATATTCTTCCATTATGGTTAAAAGGCTACTAGTATACATGGAAAAGAGAATTGGAATGAAATACTAGAGTATCTCTTAGCTTGTAAGTTATTAATTTATTATATCTTGATACAATGGATCCAACTATTGATTCTAAGAGATTAGAAGGCAATGATGAATCCAATTTTGGAAACAAAAAAGTATATTCAAGGAATACCACGATGGGTAAGAGAGGCAAGTAATAGTCAATCAACTATCAAAAGCCAACAACAAGAAATTTTAAATCAATTCAATTTGGAGAGAGCAGATGATTGTTAAGAGTCCAACTTTAGATGATCTAATGTCTTGGAAATACTAATGGGGGAAGAGGGAGAGTAGATGTACTTAGATAAGTACCCTTTTCAATGAAGTTCAAATGTTGCATCTCCAATAGGAGAGAAATTTTTAACCAAAGTATTGTACTCAACAACCACAACAAGTTTGGTAAAGTTAAGAGGATTGTTACACCCTGTTGTGCTACTACTTATTTACTTTTACCTAGTTGGGTGAAAATGCTTAAAATGAGTGTATTTATGTTTTATGTGTTTTGGAAATATGAAGAATAAATGTCAAATTGATTCAATTTGATGTTATGAAATGATTCTGATTGTGAAATATTTGATGCAAATGAATGTATTGTTTTCAGCTAACTACTATTGCAATGTATTAAGTTGGATGCAAGAATTTAATAAAGCCTCCTGAAAAGAGGGAAAGTATCACTAAGGGAGAATAACTTGGTTAGGTAACCTTTGATAAAGACCTAAAATGAGCTTTCACACACACACTTCTAGTTTCATCAGATCGAAATAATAGTTGGGAAATAGTAAGTTTTTGATTAAGGAAAAACCAGGTTTTGAAGGGAACCCGAAACAGTAAGTTACCTTTAGTCGTGCTTGTGGTATTATTTATGAATGTTCTTGATTAGGGTTCTCAATGTTGAGTCTTTTTGTGATGAGTGAGTTCTTATTTATGTGTTTCTATTTTAATCGATAGGATATATATACCTAATATATATATATATATATATATATATATATATGTATATATATGTGTGTGTCAATGATAAACTCATACACACAAGTAATTACGCGTATGAGTACACATAGATAGGTGTATCTATGCATTCTCATGGATGGATTATCCATATGCATGGGAATATTGATCAGACAAGGTGACATATATATACATATATATATATACACAAATTCCATGTATATAATTTCATCGATATTTTTGTGTTAATATGTGTATAAATATCAAAGTATGATATATATAGAGTATTTGAGTATACATACATACATATATACATATATATATATATTAACATACGTGTATGTATCGACGTAATGGAAACGTCCGTATAAGTATATTAATATATATGTATATATATGCATACATTATTATTATGAAATAAAAGGATACATATGTGTATTCATATATCGAATAATACAACTCTATTAACTAGTGAATTATGTATACGTATATATATATATATATATATATATATATATACTAATATACATGATAATTTGTGATGTACATATAAATATATGTGTGTGTGTGTGTTATAGTATATATATGTATATGGTAATGATTCCTAAAGCATTGAATTATCAGCATTGCGCATAGTATATTAAAGATAGCTTAAGCTATGAATAGTGTGCAACATATTAAACAGAGGAAGTAGAGCTAAGTAAAGCAACACATATATATTTGAATGATGCTTAAAGCATATAAAGTGCAAAGTAACATGAATATGGATAGCATCATATAAAGTGCATAGTATCTAATGACTTCCAACGTGTAAATATCACTGCCAAGGATTTATCAAAGAAAAACAATAGTGAATGCTCATGTACAAGAAATAAGTCAACTAAGTCAAAACAACAAATATCGACCCATGATAAATGGCATGAATGACATAGTGTGGTGCCAACTGAGAATGATATTAATCGATTAGAAGTTTATTTCTCAGTATAATTTCCAGAATGTGAAGCATTTGAAATAAGTGGAAATGGTCAAGAGTGCAGTTGTCTATGTAAGTCAACCTATAGGAGGCAAATACCTTGCATTTTTTATTATCTTACTTTCTGTTCATTTGTGAAGCATGTCTCATTCATGATGGTTGTGTATGTGTTTAATGTGCATCAATTTTAGCTGCCACCTTTTCTTTACCTTGCTAAGTCGAATCATTTGAGTTGAGAAGTGTCAATCCTCGTGCCTTGTTTCTAGCCTTCAGTTGCTCATTTTTGTGTATAAATAGAGGATCTATCTACCTCATTTGAAGAGCACGCATATCTGCATTCTTGTTATGGTTTTCTAAGTTATTGTATTCTAATTTATCGAGTTCTAAGAGATTTTTTGAGAGAATTGAGAGAGGATTTTGAGAGAGAGTCTTTGGTTAAGTGGGGGAGATTTTATTAGAAGTTGCTTACAGTTTTTGAAAGGATGAGTTGGGGATCCAATTCAATCAATTGGAGCATTGCATAAATAGGCATGTTGATTCCTACTCTTTTATACTTTTTTTTATGTGTTTGAAAAGATTGTGTGACATTGTTTGTTTTGGTTTGGGAAGATAGTTCTATTGCTTATTAGGGAAAGATTATTTTATTCTTTTGAGAAAGTGAAAGGAAGCTTGTTGTATTTAGAATATAGATCTATTTTACTTGATGTGTTTGTACATATACTATATCAAGGAATGAGTGGATATAGTGGGAATTAAATACTATATAAGGGATATAACTTACATAGATAATGTTAAAACTAGTTGATACTTAGAGTTACTAAGGTTACTCCATAGATGTGTTAGTAAAACATAAAGGTAATAGGTTATTCCTAGGGTTAGGATAATCTAGTGAAGGGGATAGCCTATGCATATATTATAAATGGTCATATATAAATCGAGCTAAGAAGGTGGGTGAGTGTGTGACGTACACTCTGAATTTAAGAGTGGTGAATACTTTGGCCAAAGTAGAGTAAGTTGCAAATGTTTACACTATCAGTTCACTGTGTTTCCAAATTGACATAATAGATAGGGAATGTCATATGTGTAGATTGTAGCCATTGTATGACAGATCTGGAAATGTGTAGGACACTCCACCAAGCTCAAAAAAGGTCGTGTTATTATGAGGTTACCAAACCAATCTCTTCATCAAAGGGTAGGGCCATCTATCAGTTAAATAGATGTGCGGGGGACCGCAGTTAGTCCAAGGTTGGAAAAAAAGTGCTTGAGTGATGCTTCTCCTCATTAGTTGGAAACCAATATTTGAAAGGGATTGCCTGGATCATTCGTACATCTTTTTCCAATAATCTCATTGGAGCCTTGTATATGTATTTTGTATCCATTATGATGAAAATATTGTAGAAAGAAAAATGATATCATGTTATCATGTACTATGTAATCACTACTTTGGAAAGTTGTAATAATTTGATATAATGCAATGGAAAAGTTTGGAAAGATGTTATTTCAAATGTGCATGTTATCTTTTATTTAAGGAAAATGATTATTTCTCTTAATGGATAGATTATTTCTCTTAATGGATAGATGCTTGAAACTTTTACTTGAGGTTAAAACATAAGAAAGTTACTATGTAGAATAATGAGCATGTTACATGCAGTATCAGAGTTACCAGGTTCAACTCTAGAACCTATGTGCTCACTATGATTTCCCTTCCAATAGTATGAGTCTAATGTTTGGAAAATTCTTGTGTTAGGATGGTGTGTCTCAGGTTAACTGCAAGAAAGTCAGTGATCGGAAATGAGCGCTACATATGGGCCAAGAAGGAAAAAGAAGCACTTGTTTGTACCATTGAGGGAACCAACTATGAAAATTCCATCTAACTAAGTGATACTGAGACGATAAATCACACTCTATCACGAATTAGTCAAGAATAAAGAATGAGATGAGATGAAGCCAATTTAAACAATTTTTCATCTATCTCTCTAGCCAGGTCAAACTCGTTATCACTTTACAGAGATATGCGCTCAGAATGTAGTGTCAATAATGTGTTGATATTTAGAAACCATCGAGTAGTACCTATGGTTTAAGTTATTGTTATAGCCTCTAGTGGAGAATCTGAGGGATATGAACCTCAAAACTATGTATCAAAAGATAAGTTTGAGGGTTACTATTATTTTTGGGATAGAGATGAGCAAATGATAGATGAGAAAAAGTCTAAGGGGTACACCTTGTTGAGTTATGTATCTGAGATTGAATCCGATGGATACTCACCTCTTGACTATTTAAATAGTCATTCTCTATAAAAGTAAGGATATTGAAATCCTTATGAATAAATGAAATAATATGTTTTTATCAAAATTTGTGTATGAAAACCTTAATGAAATTTTATATGTGATTATTTTCTCTTTTGAAATGTTTTCCTATAAATTTAGTAAACCATGATAGGATCTAATTAAAGATGAACCAATAGGTATAACACTACATAAGACAATGGTTAGGACAAGAACTAATCCTGGAGGGAGTCAAGAAGTTAGACAATGTCTGGATAATGGTGAAGCCAAGTTGGATTGACTTCTAGCAATCATTGATGAAACTAATGCAAGGATAGGAAACCTTGAGCAAGAAGTGAGGGGAAAAGAAAGAATGAAAGAAGAAGACCCACACAATGAAGAAGATGAATAAATTCCGAACAATGAGGGAGAAGGGGAAGATTCTAGAAACCGCACTAAATCAATGGATCAAGAAAGTGATGAAACTCAATCATATTCTAAGGGAACCAAGAGGAAGTGTTTGGAAATTGAATTATCTAGGGATATGAGAAATATTACCCCTCCTAAATTTGAAGGAGGCACCAATGGAGAATAGTTTCAGGCTTGGTTAATACAAATGGAGAATTACTCTGAAAAAATGAACTATTCTAAAGCCACTAACTTGTGTGGGGAGCTTCCTAGTTAGTGGGAGAAGCCTTTAACTAGTGGATGGACAAGAAGATGGAACTTGGAATCAATTCCCTTAAACTGACTTGGAATGAGTTTGTTGAGATTTTTCAAAAGAGGTGGTTACCCCAGCTCTTTTTCGATAAAAGGCTCATAGATTTTCAGAATCTTAAGCAAGGAGATATGTCAATGAATGAATACTGGGAGAAGTTCACTCGTCTCTTGAGGTATGTACCAATGTACCAAAATGATGAGTTTTTTTGTATCAAGAAGTTCATTATGCATCTACATGGTCAAATAAGTGGAGAAGTGGATGTACATGGTCTAGCCACTATGGACCTAGTATATGAGAAGGCAATCAAGCAAGAGCAAAAGCTCAAAGACATCTCAAGTTACCAAGAGAAGAATTGAAAGAAGTTTGGAGGGTCTCAATTCAATCAAGATCCAAAGATGTTTAATGAAGGGTAGGAATTTCAGAGGCAAGGGGACAAAGGATCTGCAATAATTAGAATGAGTTGACGAAGTATCATTGGGGAAATAACTTCAACAACTATAACAATGGTAACTGTAGAAAAGCTTAAGGGAATGGTGGTAATTCTGAAAGGCCAGTAAAAGGAGAGGGCCATTAGAAGGATGATTTACATGTGGTGGGGATCATTATGCTAGTCAATGTCCTAGCAAACCATCTAGTTCGCAACCACATGGTAATTCACTTCCTCCTCTATAGGTCGTGTTTCAATAAAGGATCCATGTAGTAGTGGATAATCGACAAGTTGAATACCAGGTCACCCTAGTAGAAACTCTAGGTACTTTGTTTGGTTTACCTATTTCCATACTTATTGATACTAGAGCCACAAAAAAATTGTTTCACCTAGAGTAGCTAATCAGATTTCTAGGAAGGCTAGTTTTATGGAAAAATCTTGGGTTGTAAAATATGCAAACCAAGCAAGAGCAACGGTGAACCAATGTTTATTTGAGGCAAGGGTTGAACTTCCAAGTTTCTCAATGGAAGTAAACTTGTATGTAGCACCCTTAGGTTCCTATGATGTCATCTTAGGTATGAATTGGATATGGAAGCATAGAGCTAAAGTGGATTTCCATGCTAAAATAGTAGAATGTCTTGACGATCTAGGAAATCTAGAGTCTTTTCAAGGAACACCTAGAGAAATGAAGTTGTGACAGATTTTGGCTGTGCAAATGCATAGGTTGAAAAATAAAGGATGTCAACTCTTTGTAGTCAAAATGGATAAACTAAAGGAATTCAAGGAAGTCACTGCTCAAGATAATGTCATGTATCATGGTTCACAAGTTTCTCGGGAGGTTGAAGAAGGAGAAGTGGTGGAATCTGGAGAAATGGATATGGAGAAATATCTCATCTTACAGAAATTTGTGGATGTCTTTCGAGATGAACCACCTAGACTTCCTCCCAAGAGAGTATTTGATTTCTCCATTGACCTAGTACCAAGGTCATAACTTGTATGGAGGTGATCTTTGTAAAGAAGAAGGATGGTACCTTGCACTTATGTAAAGATTAGTGGATGCTTACCAAAGCTAGGATAAAGAATAAGTACCCATTTCCACATATTGATGATATTTTTGAGATCAGATGCAAGGAGCGATAGTGTTTTCAAATATTGATCTACGATCTAGTTATCATCAAATAAGGATCAAATTCGAAGATAGTTCAAAATTTTTTGCAAGACTAGATACGGACATTACGAGTTCATAGTCCTACCTTTTGGACTTACGAATGCACCTACAACATTCATGAACCTACTGAACAAAGTATTTAGAGACTTCTTGGATAGGTTTGTATTTGTATTAGTATTCCTAGATGATATCCTAATATATTCCAAGAATGAAGAGAAGCATTGTGAACATTTAGAGATAATTCTCCAATGGTTAAGAGAGTACAAGCTATATGGAAAACTCTCTAAGTGTACATTCTTTCAGAAGGAAGTGCAATACCTGGGTCACATAATTTCAAATAAAGGGATTGTAGTTGATTCAGCTAAGATAAAGGCAGTACTTGAGTGGCTAGTGCCCAAAAGTGTACTAGATGTTAGAATTTTTATGGGTTTGGTTGGTTACTATAGGAAGATTTTTGTAAACTTTTCTAGAATAGATTTTCCTATTACTTCATTAGAAAGGAAGGGTAAGAAGTTTGAGTGGTCAGAAAAGTGTCAAGGAGCTTTTGACCTACTCAAGGAGAAGTTGACTACCACACCAATATTGAAGGTTCCTGATCCGGAAGGCAACTTTACTATCATAACGGATGCATCAAGTGAAGGATTAGGAGGATTTTTCATGCAAGAAGGGAAATTTATTGCTTGTGAATCAAGAAAGTTGAAGTAGGTACAAACAAAATTATGTATCACATGATTTAGAGTTAGTGGTAGTTTTTCATGCATTGCAAATGTGGAGACATTATCTAATGAGAAATCCTTTTGAACTAAATATCGATCACCACGGTCTGAAGTATTTATTTACCCAACCCAATATGAATGCACGATAAAGAAGGTGGTTGGAGTTGATAGAAAACTATGACTTCAACATCATCTACATCAAGGGAAAAGAGAATCGAGTTGTTGATGCCCTAAGTCGGAGAAGGCATATTGCATCTATTGTAACAATTCAAACCAGCTTTTAAGGGACAAGTGTTGCAAGAATCCATGGGTGAAAAATTCAACAAGCAAGTTAAGCAAGCACTCATGGATAATCCACAAGATGCAAGGTACAATTTTTTCACTTTCTCCCAAATGGATTATTAAGGTTTAAAGGGAGAGTATATGTACCTAATTCAGAGGAGTTAAGGAACTTGGTGTGGAAAGAAGTATATGAAGCACCATACTCAGGACATCCTAGTGTGACGAAGATGTTGGCAGTTGTGAAGCCACTATATTTCTAGAAGGGTATGAAGGGAGATGTTGCAAGATTTATTGCAAAACACTTTGAGTGTCAAAGATTAAAAGTTGAACATCATCGCCCTATTGGTCTGTTGTATCCACAAGATATACCCGAAAGTAAGTGGAAATTCATTAGTATGGACTTTGTGCAAGGTCTACCTATGTCAAGGAATAAGCATAATTCCATTCTAGTGGTGGTGGATAAGTTAACTAAGTTAGTGCATTTTATTGTAGGGAATTTAATTGATGGAGCTCCTGTCATAGCTCAAAATTTTATTTAAGAGGTGTTTATATTGCATGGGATTCTTGAGAAGATCATTTCACATAGGGATGCTCGTGTGACATCTAGGTTTTGGCAAACCTTGTTCTCCTCACTTGGAACTAAGTTGAGTATAAGTTTGGCTTATTATCTGGAAACTGATGGAAAAACAGAAAGAGTAAACCAAGTGCTTAAAGATCTATTAAGAATGTATTGCATGGATTAACAATACAAGTGGGAAGATTACTTGCCTATTTGAGTTTACATACAACAATTCTTATCATTTTACAATCAAGATGGCTCCATTCGAAGCATTGTATGGCAGAAAATGTCAGACTCCTATAAGTTGGGATAATCTAGAGGATAGGATAAGTCTTGGGCCAAAGATGTTATTGGAAATGGAGGAGCAAGTAGGAATTATTAAGCAAAGGCTAGCAGAAGCCAATGATTGGCAGAAAAGCAATGTAGATGTTAAGCAGGTACCTAGAAATTTTACAGTAGGAGAAAAGGTGTTAAGAGTAAAACCTCATAAGAGTTCCCTCAAGTTTGTAAAGTCATCCAAACTAGCTTTGCACTGCGTATATCCTTTAAAGGTTCTATAGGAAATAAACCCAGTTGCTTATCGAATTGTGCTGCCACCAAATCTTTCTAGGATGCACAATGTATTTCGTGTCTCATATCTTAAAAAGTATATACCAGGGGATAACCATGTTATTGAATGGAATGTTTCACAGGTACAAGACCCAGGAGTGGTAAAAATTGAGCTTCTCAAAGTGCTTGGAACATGTAAGCTTCACTTAAGTAACAAAGAGGTTTTGCAATGCAAAGTCCAATGGGACCAGTATGCAGAAGATTTTACCACTTGGGAAGACAATGTTGAGATTAAGCAGAAGTTTCCTCATGTCTTACAGGATTTTAAGAGTTCTTGAAAAATAATTCTAATATGTTTTGCTTATAGTTTATGTCTATATCTACTACTTAAAATCATCGGGGATGATGATTCACAAGGGGGGGATATGTTACACCCCGTTGTGCTACTACTTATTTACTTTTACCTAGTTAGGTGAAAATGCTTAAAATGAGTGTATTTATGTTTTATGTGTTTTGGAAATATGAAGAATAAATGTTGATTCAATTTGATGCTATGAAATGATTCTGATTGTCAAATATTTGATGCAAACGAAGATATTGTTTTCAGCTAACTACTATTGCAATGTATTAATTTGGATGCAAGAATTTAATCAAGCCTCCTGGAGATAGGGGTAGTATCACTCAGGGAGAAGAACTTGGTCTAGTAACCTTTGACAAAGACCTAAACTGAGCTTTCACACACACACACGTCTAGTTTGGGCAAGTCGGGATAATAGTTGTGAAATAGTAAGTCACCTTTAGTCTTGCTTTTGGTATTATTTGTGAATTTTCTTGTTTAGGGGTTTTCAATGTTGATTATTTTTGTGATGAGTGAGTTCTTATTTGTGTGTTTCTATTTAATCAATAGGATATATACATAAAATGTATATATATGTATATATGTATGTGTCAACGATAAGCTCATACACATGAGTAATTATGTGTATGAGTATATATAGATAGATGTATCTACGCATGCTCATGGAAAAATTATATATATGCATGGGAATATCAATCGAACAAGGTGACATATATATATATACATTCCATGTATATAAGTCGATCGATATGTTTGTGTTAATATGTGTATAAATATCAAAGTATGATATATATATAGTATACGAGTATATACATATATATTAACATACATGTATGTATCGATGTAATGAAAGCATCTACACAAGTATATTAATATATATATATATATACGTATATATGTATATGTATGCATACATTATTATTATGAAATAAAAGGATACATGTGTGTATTCATATATCGAATAATACAACTCTATTAACTAGTGAATTATGTATCCATATATATATACATATATCTATGTATATATACTTATGCACATGATAATTCATGATGTATATAAATATGTATGTGTGTGTGTGTGTTATATATGTTATATATTGTATATATATATGGTAATGATTTCTAAAGCGTTGAATTATCAACATAGTGTATAGTATATTAAACATAGCTTAAGATATGAATAGCACACAACATATTAAATAGTAGAAGTAGTGCTAAGTAAAACAACACATATATTTGAATGATGCTTAAAGCATATAAAGCACAAAGTAACATGAATATAGACAGTTCCATATAAAGCGCATAATAACCAATGACTTTCAACGTGTAAATATTGTTGCCAAGACTTTGTCAAATCAAAAAAATAGTGAATGCTCATGTACAAGAAATAAGTTGATTAAGTGAAAATAGAAAACATTGACCCATGATAAATGTTGTGAATGGCATAATGTGGCACCAACTAAGAATGAGATGAATCGATTAGAATTTTATTTCTCAGTGTGAATTTCCAAAATGTGAAGCATTTGAAATAAGTGGAAATGATCAAGAATCCAACTATCTATGTAAGTTGACCTGTAGGAGGAAAATACCTTGCATTTTTTATTATCTTACTTTCTATTCATTTGTGAAGTGTGACTCATTCACAATGGCTATATGTTTTCAATATGCATCAATTTTAGCTACCACCTTTTCTTTACCTTGCTAAGTTGAATCATTTCAGTTGAGAAGTCTCAATCCTCATGCCCTATTTCTAGCCTTTAGTTGTTGATTTTTGTGTATAAATAGAGGATCTATCTACTATTGTGCCTTTTGCACACACACCCCATTCGAAACGGGGACCCTCTTTCCCTCTTTGCTTTTTTTGTCCCTTTTTATTCTGCCTCATTTTCCGTACCCTTTTTTGTGCCCCAAAAGGGGGTTGGTGCATTTCCCAATGCCATATTTCAATCTTGATCGAAGTCCCTCCCCCTTCAAAGTTGCTAAGTCTCGGGTTAACTCGGGTTTTCCTTGTCAAAACGTCGTTCTGGCAGCTATGGCAATTTTTGAGATTCCCTTGCTAGATTTCCTCTGCTAGGTTTCCCTTTCCGTATTTCCCTTGCTGGATTTCCTCTGTCGGGTTTCCCTTTCCGGATCTCCTCTATCGGGTTTCCCCTGCCAGGTTTCCCATTGGGCTTCGCAATTTCAATGGTTGTGACTAGATGGCTTTTCGGACTCTGGACCCCGAACCTCCCTCCACCCCTGCATTTTCAAATTCACCAACCAAACCTGCTATCATACGGAGGAATTAAATGTCGCATTAATGGCGGTTTTGCTATAAAAACAAATTTTTCGGCCATCATTATCAATTGCGTGAGTGATACATGAGTTTGGAGAACTTCTGGCGACCAGGTGTTTTCCGCCCAGCATCCCGGCCTTCGTTTTCAATCGTTTTCCGCATGGCCGACTGATCGTTCTTCGGGATTTCAAGGTAGGTTCGCCGTCCGCATGCCCTCCCTCTCTATTTCATGAAATTTCGCATTTTTGTGCATGAAAATTGTAAAATGAGTTTAAAACAAAGTAGATTCGTGCCTTTCGATCAAAACCCATATTTTAAAAATGTGAAAATCAATCTTTAAATCCCCCAAAATTCGATCCGGAACTTCACCGTGCCGCGGTTGTTCTTCGGAACAGCGCTAGCGCCTTCCGGGCTCGGGTCTTCTTGTGGCCGTCCTCTCTTCAAATTTTGAATTTGGTTTTTTCCCTTCTTCGGATTTCAACCTCCAGAATTCCCTTCCCGGGATTCCGTTGTGTCTCCACTGTTCCAAACGGCCCTGCCCGAGCGTCCTCTCGACCCTCGAACCTCAGACCCTCGAAGTCCGTCTAAATTCAAAACTTCGCAATCTTCTTCAAATCTTCCCTCAGAATTTTGTCCCTATTTTGCCATTTCAAATAGCTTTCAGCTTGCGGCTTTTTGGACTTTGCTTCCCGGCCGCAAAATCTTCCATCTTCCGGTCGAAACTCTCAACACTTTTTTCCCATCTCGGACTTTCGCCTCCGGAATTCCCTTCCCAGGATTCCGTTGTGTCTTCACCATTCCAAACAGCCTCGCCCGAGCGTCTTCCCGGATCCCGGACCCCGATCCGCTGTCCGTCGAAACCCGAAATATGGACTTCCTCCGAGCTTCTTTCGGATTCTGGATGCCGAAATTCCCCTCTCAAAAATTCGTTCCTTCTGCGCCATTTCAAACGGCCCCGTCCAAGCGTCTTCCCGATCTCCGGGTCCCGGTGCCTCATTCGTCGCCCGATTGTCCCAAACCCTCTGACCGCTTCCAGGAACTTCCTGTTGGATTTCCTCCTTCGGATTTCCGTTTTCGTTTTGTCGTTCCTAACAATCGACCCCTAACCGCTTCCCGGTGACGGCAATCCGACACTCAGATTCCGCCACCCGGAATTCCGTTTCCTCTATGTCATTTCAGACGGCTTCCCTATAGATGATGCCTGAACTTCCAAATGAGGCATCAAATGACCTCCAAATCCAAAATGGATTTCGACCCATTTTCTAAAATTTGGTTTTCCTCCGCCTCCAACCTCAAATCTTCAAATCCAACCTTGAGAAATGCCTATGGGAATTCCATTCTCACTTTTCCCTTTCAAGTGACATTCTGCCAAGGGATTTCCGGCCCAGGAACTCCGGATTGTCTGGACTGCCCTCTAACAATGAAGTATCTAGCTTCCATGATTATTAAACATGAATTGTGATTGCTGGACTAATCTTGACATGTAGGGATTTGTTGGTGGCCATTTTGTCAAGTTCATCATTACTAATTCTTGTCTTTTGTGCAAGATTTATGGAATCTGGTGCAGAGACTTCCGATGCTTCCAAGAAAGGAAAAGGAATGGCCAAGCCACCAAGAGGCAAGGAAGATAGAGACCTGATGAAATACAAATTCCAGGGGGTCCCTATTCAATCTAGGATCACTACCCTTTGGAGGGATGTCTCAGACACCAACATCGGACAAGTCGATGTTGATGAATTCATGCAGAGGGTCAGAATGAAGCCGAAAACAGCAAACGCTAGATTAATAAAGAGCAGTGGACTTGCTAAAGCTACAGGTTTCCCACTGGCCTTAGTGGCCCCGGAGCTGGTGATGGCATGTGTGGAGGCATACCAATCTGATACCAGAACCATAGTGGACCATGAGGGGAATATCCTTGTAGATATGTCTCCATCAGGTATAACAGAGACCTTCCACATTCCTACCTTTGAGAGCATGGAGGTCCCCACCATGGAAGACTATAAAGAGGTGTGGGAGCAAGACCCATTTGGGTGTAAAAATCTTATCAACCAGTGTTGGTTGAAGGACAAACGGGGTAGTGCTGGGAAGCTTCCTCAGGAGCTCTTCTGTAACGACTTGTTCGAGGACTACCATGACCTTGTAACTCTGCTTAGCCGATTCATGGGCCTTCCCAGCACGGTTTTCTTTCAAGAATGGATGTTCTATTTCATAGAACAGATTCTCCGAGGTAAGGGCACCATCTTCTATTGGGGCGAGATCATCAGCGATTGCTTCCATGGGCAATTCACCATCGTGAAGAAAACCAACAAATTCTTCATGACCTCCTACTTGGTATATTCTCTCACCAATCACCGACATTATCAGGGATTGACAATGATGCCTAGTGATCCAGTAGGGCCAGAGCTCAAGCCTTATGATAAGTACCCTCAGTTACAATTCCAGAATTTCAAAAGAAACTACTATAGGGTGAACGACGCTTTCATTGCTCACATCATCCGATCAGTAGGAGGGGATTTTCATAGGAGGACATCTCACAGTGTCAGGGTCCTCCTCAGGCAGTACGCCTTCTGGTACATACAGTTCCCCAAGTTTGCAAACATTTGTGCCGAGGGATTCACCGAAAGACTAAACAAGCTGCCCCGGTACCCAATTGATTGGATCATTCTTTTGGAGCTGACTCAACAGCTACGACACATTCATAGTGTCTTCAGTGAAAAACATCTAGCAGGCCCCACCTATCCCATGAACCTTGGTCAGGGGATGTATAAGATCCACACCTCCTAGTGCGCAGGATATTCGGAAAAGGAGCTGGCGGAGTATAACTTTGAACAGTACACGGCAAGGCCACGAATGAATCCTTATGGTCATGGCAGAAAGGCACTGGGACGTGAATACGCCCACCTCCACAACATCGAGGACTTTTGGGCCAACTGCAGGGATGATCTTGAGGTACGGTTGCGGCATTACATGCGCATGACCGTCATCCATGTATGAAGGGTGAACTTGTGTCCGGTCCCTGATCAACTAGAGGAGGATGAGGACATAGTTGTGGATCCAGGTTACAATGCAGTTTCCAACCTGCCGCTACCTGCTATTGACTGGAATGCACCCGAGCTTAATGACATTGGTGTGCTCACTAGGCCCGTTGAAATCCGAATGAGGGCATGGATCGACGAGAGGGTGGCTCAATTGAAACAACAAGGGGTCGGCTTGACGTTCACTGAGCTTGCAAGTGAGCATGTAATTGAACCAAGTGGCTCTGAAGGTGGGGAAGCCACCACTGCAACTGGTGAGACATCTAAGACCCCACCATCGCTGAAGACCAAGAAAAGAAAGGAGGCTAGCAAACAACTGCCCAAACCAAAAGTCTATGCCCGTAAGTCTTCCGAGCCGGAGCCCTCTAAGAAGAAAAGAAAAACAACTCGAGGCATGAAGATAATGGTGATGCCCAAGGGTTCACCCCTTGGGATCAGAAGGAAAGGATCTAGCTCGTTGGGATCTCCACCTATTACAATCACCGCTGCCACCCCGCTTACTTCAATTCCAGCTTCTGCTTCCTCCCCATTTATGGTGGATATCTCTGTCCACTTTGCTCCTACTCCTCCAGTGTTGCAAGTTATTCTCGTAGATTCATCGTCTGCCACCACCTCGCCAATGACCTCTTCCTCCATGTCTCCTTCCCTTCCTTCTGTTTCCGCTGCCACAACGCCAGCCCCAAGCCTTCCAAAGTCTTTTGTAAAGTATATGCAGAATGTGTCGTCTAAGCTTTCGGGGATGCTCACCAATCCGATAGTCCAGGCTATGATAGCTCAGGCTATGGCCTCTGCTCCAATGGCATCCCCTTCCACTGAATCACCAAAGATGAAAGTGACCATGCAGATATCAAACGAGCGTGAACGACAACAGTTGGAGGCTGAGAAGGTGCCAAAGTATGAAGAATTCGAATATCATGAGCATCCCTTGTTCAAGTGTCGAGAGATTGATGAGGTTGCCTATGAGTCTTCTAGTGAGGGCACTGAGGACCGTGATGCCGATCTGATCTGAGAGTCAAATGATCTCGAGCTCAATGCAGAGTGGGGCAAGCAGCTCAAGGAAATTGAGGACAAGGAGGCCGAGGACTGGCTTGCACGGGAAGAGGAGATTGCTGCTCCAGAGACAGAAGGTGATAGGTCTCCAACTGAGGAACATGGCCAGAATCTAGAGCATGATAAGGAAACTTTCCTCCATGAGGAAAAACAAGCAGAGAGCCTCGAGGAGCATCAAGATACTTTAAACGAGAAGGAGGAGGATGCTGAAAAGAAGGATTCACCCAAAGGGCAGTCACTCACCGAGTCCCCCACTAGACATGAAACATTCGAACAAGATTCTGATAAAGGAAAGGAAGATGCAGGAACAAAGGAGAAGGCTCTTGTTGTCAGAACTATCGAACTCAAAAAGGAGGACAACAAGACTCAAAGTGAACCGCCAAGGGAAGAACCCCAAACGCCTGATTGGCTGCAAAGACAACTCAAGCAAAAGACTCCCACCTTGAAGGATCCCAAGGCAAGGCTGGAAGCCATCATGGCTAGAGCACGAGTAAGCACCAGAAAAGAGGAGAAGTCGAGGGTCAAATCAAAGATAACCATGGATGCCTCGAGATCAAGGGCAATACAAATAGCAATGTCGATGGTTGGGGAACAAGGTATAACTTACAACGTCTCCACCATCGACCTGGGATAAGGTCTCCAAAGAGGAACTAAAGGAGCAGGTGGTTGATCTGACGACTTATATTCAGCAGTGGTCATCTCCGGATGAGTAACCTACAACATCATCGGCCCCGCCTCAGTTGTTGTCCAGGGAATAGATTAACAAACTCGAAAAGAGACGAAACTTGGAAATAACTATAGAAAATTGGTTCCGGCAGGTTTTGGACATAGGAAACATGGGCATCAACTTGGCTGCCCGGGCAGCAAATAGGTTCCTAGAGGTTCAGAAAACTCTCGAGGACACAAGGTAGATCTGTGAAGGGTTCCCAAGGAAGTATGATGCAGCCTACCCAAAGATTGAGGCCATACACGCATTGCCAAGCGATGTCTGGGAAAAGGACCTTGTCTTCAAGGATGATGATCACTGGCTGGTAGACACCTGGAAGCGAGACTATGATCACTGGAAGAGGAGGCTTGAGCAGATTTTGGAACGGATAGCGCTAGACATTGAATGGGCAAGGGATTCCAAAGAGGAGTGTGTTCGGTATCTCAAACTGATGATGGGGTATGAGATGCCTGCGGTCATGATCAATCCTGAGAACATCAAGCCCCAATTCTTGAAGATTATGGAAGATGGGATGTCTGCCGAAATCACCACTGAGTTCATGTGCTTCGTTGCCCGAGCCTTTGCGCAGTTAGAACTCTTTCAAGACAATGCTGCTAAGTATGATGAGGATTGGAAGAAGCTTGGCACCAATTCTCAGGAATGGAGTTACCAAATCTTGAAATCCGACATCCTGGAGGTGGATAAGTTTCAGTCCATGGTCCTAAGTTTCATGGAGTATGCCAAGTTGAAAAAGTGAGAGGGCAATCTAGTCATGAATGAAGAGTTCCTTGAGGAATAGCTACAGCAAAGGGCAAATGGCTAAAGACAAATTTGCTACAGTGTTGTCACTAGATGATGAAATAGGGAAGAAACAAGAAGATATTTATAAATGTAATATACTTGGGGGTAGGTGAAACCCTAATGTAAAGTGAATATTGGCCATACAATTGAATCAAATCTTGGCCACTCATTTTGTTTTTTGAAAACTATAAATAGGGCTCTCCTCCTCTCATTCTAAGAGAGTTGAGTTGTTGTAAAGGCATGCTGCAGAAATTATAAATAGCAAATACAGTCATTTTCTGGTGTATTTTTGGGTTTCTCAATATGTTTCATGATTCCTCTCCCTTTTAGTTATGGATTTGCTTTAATTTACTTTGTTGTTTTAGTGTCTTTGGATTAGACTTGGTAGTTTTAGCATGTTGTCTTTGGTTTTGAAGATTGTTGTTGTGTGTATGCTTTTCTTGTCCATACTTTTGGTCATTTGCTGAAGGTAGATGACTGTGTAAAGTTAGTTTGGACTTTGATTTCATTGTTGCTCATTGAATCTCATCTTTATTCACCTTCCCATAGCGAATGAATGATGAATATCTATAGTCCTTAGAAGATAGCACAGATTTCATGATATTGTGAGAATTCTAGTTAAGTGAAATTTTGTTTAAGGAAACTGTCCACAACAGGAACCTCCATGATCACTGTTCATTGGTAGTTGCAAGTCCAGGAAACATCTTCCTTCCTCACCCTTTTCTTTTTCCTTTTTTTTAGAAACAACTTGTGTTAAGGTTCGTTGCACATTGTAAAGCCAAATCTGATGAAATAATGGAGTCTAAGACTGTTGCTTGAGCCTACAGGAAAGCATACTAATTCCAGATCCATATAACTCCATTCATCAACTCAATTCCCCTACAGCTTTGACTACATAAGACCGCCTTGTGATTCCAGAAAATCACATAAACAACTGAAATATTCCAAGCCTCATCATGACCTGACACCCAAGAGACCTTGGGATAGTGTTCTGCAATTTGATTGTGGAAGATTGTCTTTCAAAAGAGGTGATGCACCTATACATTACCTATGTTGAGAAGTGCATAAAAACACCATCAACATCTACCTCATTTGAAGAGCATGCATATCTGCATTCTTGCTGTGGTTTTTTGAGTTATTGTATTCCGATTTCCTGAGTTGTGAGAGATTTTTTGAGAGAATTGACAGAGGATTTTGAGAGAGAGTCTTTGGTTAAGTGGGAAAGATTTTATTGGGAGTTTCTTTTTGTTTTGGAAAGGTTGAGTTGGGGATCCAAGTTGATCAATTGGAGCATTTCATAAACAGGCATGCTAATTCCTACTCTTTTATACTTTGTTTTATGTATTTGAAAAGATTGTGTGATATTATTTATTTTGGTTTGGGAAGATAGTTCTATTGCTTATTATGGAAATATTCTTTTATTCTTTTGAGAAAGTGAAAGGAAGCTTGTTGTATTTGGAATATAGATCTATTTTGCTTGATGTGCTTGTGCATATTCCATATTAAGGAATGGGTGGATATATTGGGAATTAAATACTATATAAAGGATATAGCTTACATACATAATGTTAAAACTAGTTGATACTTAGATTTATTAAGGTTACTTCATAGATGTGTTAGTTAAACATAGAGGTAATAGGTTATTCTTGGGGTTAGGATAGTCCAGTGAAGGGGATAGCCTATGCATAGATTATGAATGACCATATATAAATTGAGCTAGGAAGGTGGGTGAGCATGTGACGTACACTCCAAAATTAAGAGTGATGAATAGTTTGGCCAAAGTAGTGTAAGTTTCCACTATTTACACTATTAGTTCACTATGTTTCCAAATTTACGTACTAGATAGGGAATTTCATATGTGTAGGTTGTAGCCATTGTATGTTAGATCTAGAAATGTTTAAGACACTCCAACAATCTCAAAAAAGGTCATGTTATTATGAGGTTACCTAACCAATCTCTTCATCGAAGGGTAGGGCTATCTATCAGTTAGATAGATGTGGGGGGAACTGTAGTTAGTCCAAGGTTGGCAGAAAATCACTTGAGTGACACTTCTCCTCATCAGTTGGCAACAAAAATTTGAAAGGGGATTTCTTGGATCATTCGTACGTCTTTTTCCAGTGAGCTCATTAGAGCCTTGTATATGTATTTTGTATCCATTATGATGGAAATATTGTAGAAAGAAAAATGATATCATGTACTATGTGATCATTACTTTGGAAAGTTGTAGTACTTTGATATAATGCAATGGCAAAGTTTGGAAAGATGTTATTTCAAATGTGCATGTTAGTTTTTATTTAAGGGAAAAAATTTATTGCTCTTAATGGATAGATGCTTGAAACTTTTACTTGAGGTTAAAAAATAGGAAATTTATCATGTAGAAGAATGGGCATGTTATAAGGATAAGGTATTTGTGTTGAAATTCACAAGAAAAATGAGAGGGGGGCTGAATCAGTTGTATCAAATCACTTTACTTATAAACTTAATATTTTCACCTCAACTTCCATATGTTATTAAGTGTAAACATGAAATGAAAATTAAAAAAAAAGATAAACACCAGAGACACCAGATTTACGTGGAAAACCCAATGAGGGAAAAACCATAGTGAGGATTAACTCACAATATAGTAGTAATGCAATACTAGATACAAAGGCTCATTGCCCAGATACAAAGGCTCACTGCCCAAATGTAAGGGCTCATTGCCTTCAAAGGCTCACTGTCCAGAAAGGAGGTTCACTTCCTATAGAAGATAAAAATAGATAAATGAAGATCCACCCCTGGGGTTCCACACATTCACAACTTGATCGAAAGATTGTAGATGCCATCAACCCACTGCTTTCAGGAATCTAACACCTTAAAGTATTGGTGCATCAATTCACTCTTCCACTCTCTACTTTTCACACTTTTTTGCACACTTCACTCACTTGCTCGATTCGTGGATGGATGGATATCAAATTCGCCACAACTTGATTTTCTTTTACACCATCTTCAACCTTAGAAGCATTCTCCAAGGTTGGATATACAATTTCATTTACAAATTCAAACTAGGTCGACTACTCAACATTCCCACGATGGATAAGAATGAGAGAGGACCAATTACATATTTAATTTAGGACCCAATCAAAATCTTGGATCAAGCACATTCTTTCTTAAGTTGATGCAAAAACTTAATGTAGTTCATGTAGACACTAGGTCATCCAAACCTAATGAAAACACCAATGATCTTTGAAGTACACGCATCTCCAGCAAGATAATCACAAGTGGATCACTCAACATGCTTCACCAGACATTTTACCGATTCTGAGAACACCTCAGGTACATCCACAATAATTACAACAAACTTCATTCACAGAGAACTCTTCACCTGTCCACCCGGACCAACCAACAAAAATGCAGGAGCTCTAGAGCAGGTCTTCTGGAGCGCCAAACCACAAGCAATTTTTTTAAAACACAGAAACAATTAGAAAGATTCATCTCCCAAATTCACAAGATCTAAACCCAAATATCATAAGATTATGGAGCAAAAACATTTCTCTGAGTCCACAAACAAATAGTTATGCCAAACCAGTTCACACACCAGTGAACACATCTTCTACTCTCCATTGACCCAAAAGCTAAAACTCGAGATATACGATCCATTGAAGCTTATGAACATACTTATAGATCTGCACATGCATAGGATCAACATAGAAGAAATGCATAGCACAATACCAGAGCACACTTAGAACATACAATTCAACATTGCCTTCATTATTTCTCAAATTTTCTCAAAAGCACTTGGAAAAAACATAACTACAACTTCATAAATATAGCTCCATGTACTCTAAGCACTTCTACAACATCTCAACTATACAAATACCATTTGTACACAACCTAAACTATGTTGAAATCAATGACAACATTAATGAAAACACCATCAAACACATCCATACTTGCAACAATCGCCCCCTTTTTCATTGATGGCAACACATGATGTGAAAACCATCAAAGACAACATACATGATTTCTAGAAGCTACAACCTGCCAAGCATAAAAATTTCACATGATTCTCTCTCCCCCTTTGACATTAATGACAAAGGAAATTCTTGCCATATACAGCTCCATTCACTCCTCCTCAGGAGTACATCCACATAACATACTACAACAATTGGAATTGTTGGTGAAAGGTAGTGGAAAGGTCAAGGATTATGACCAATGAGAAATAAATAGTTGGAACAAAAAATCTATACGTAATTTTTTCATACGAACAATTATTATTATCATTGATACTTTGGAGAGAGTTAGGTAGTATGCTTGATCATGAAAGGGTAAATTTATGTACTCATGATTTTTATTTATTGAGAAACATTCATGCTTGGTAACTAGGCATGTAGTAATTATCAATATCTTTAGAAGATTCTATCAAACCAAACTGATGTAATGAGGATTGTTACTCAACTAATATAAATGCTCATCGGAAGGTATAGTTTGAGCTGAAAATTGGATTATAATATTGGAAATGATTAAAGGACTAATGAAATATAGGGTGTTGATTTCCTAAGATAAAGGAGTTATATCTCTACAATCATATTCAATCATTATATTTCAAGATTCAAATGTGGTATAAGTCCACAAAAGAGGCTTTTATTAAGATGGGATGGAATACTATGCATCGAAGAAAGAACCTATGTACCAAATTTTGGGAGATGAAGGAATGAATGAGGTAAATTTGTGTCGTACTTAGGAGACATATTAATGACAAAATTATTTGATTATTAAGAAACCACTATAATCTAGAGGGAAATAGAGTAAGATGCTGCAAGTTATGTAGCAAGTTGTGGTCTAGTATTTCAAAGGATGAAGACAAGATTTCATCATCGATAGGACTTGTATATTCTTAGAGAATTCTAGAGAGGAAGTGGTAGATCATAAGAATAGTTTTGATCCTTCTACATCAATAAAATTGACATAATGTTATGGTGGATAGACTCACCAAGGTAACCAATTTTAATTGGGAAATTTGATTTATAGGATATCAATCCTAAACAACATATTGTGTGAAGTAGTTGCTTAATATTCATGTGACCAATGTCATAGTGTGAACTAAATATGATAGATCCAAATTAATTTAAACCCTATTTAATCCCATAAGAAATGATACCAATAAGATATTCAAAATTTCAAAGAACAAGAATCCATTAAACTAACATGAAATCAACATGAAACATAAGGGAAATATATTCTAAGACCTTTAATATTATCCTATTGGGGGAGTGGTGTTGTATTGATGTGGAATGGTGACCCTTTCCCAATCCCTTGGATAATATGAGCTTGTTTCAATAGATTTTATTGAAGAAAACTAATGAATCGATGAGAGATGAACGAAACATGATATAAAACTAGTTTAATGTGATGGAGATGCATTCTAAATACTAAAATTCTTGATAAAATGGATGCAATCTATGCTAAATAGAAACAAAATTCAAGTATAGGAGCCATGGATGTAAACTATGCTAAAATGGATGCAAACTAAGTTAACATGGAAGCCATTAATGGATGTTTGAGCTAATATGAATAGAGATTAATCTAAAATGCTAATAAATTCTCAATATGGATGCAAGTGAGTATGAATTTCAACAACATAACTTTTCTATCAAAATATCGATCTATTTCTCTCCAAATAGTGATGTATTTATAGGAGAGAAAATTAAAAATCAAGGGCTCAGATCGATTTGATCTATCAATGATCGATATTGAATGAAGGGGGAAACATGGATCAAGGATTCTCATCAATGGATGAGAATAAAATGTCACATGGATCAAGGAAAGAACAAGGGATGAGAATGATTCAAAAAAACACACTTTGTAACAACTTTGAAAGTCTATTTTTGATTAGATAAGCAGGGAAAGGCCTCTGATCCCATGGTTACAACCAAACTAACAAAAAGCAATAAAAACAAGGTGGGAAATAGCACCACTAGCCAGCATCAAAAAACAACATCCAAGGTAGCTCGCAGGCCATACTTCATAACCATAACCATAGACCATCAATAATTAATCAAAAACATAAAGTTTCTAGTAGAATACTTAAGGCTACACAAACTATTGATCAAATCCACCATATACCAAGTAGTCCTAAACCATAACAAGGCTATAATGAAATAGCAGTCCAAAATCAAGAAGCAAAAAAACAAAAAGAGGAGAGCAGACATAAAATAACAGTATAAAACAAAGCCATTAATTGGATTTTCTCAACAGGTCCCCATATTCACCAATGAGGGAAATATATTCCCTCTAGTTAGGTCCCTCAGAATCATCCAACACCTTCAACTCATCAGACTTCCCCAATTTCTTTTGCTTCTTAGTGATTTTTGTCTTTTGAGAAACAACTCCAATCATTGCTCTTCTCATCAGCCTGTTAGTCACCTTCATTAGCATAACCAAGGATTTCTCCATGTAATCAAATTGTACCTACAAATAAGTTAGTCTACTTTTCATAAAATCCAAGCTATAATCATCAAAATTAATTTCATTATCGATATTCCCAGTATCTGAAACAAACGGTTTTTCATTCTCTTGATCCTCTTCCATCTCAGAATGATCATCTTCATCCTCTTCCTTTTCTTTTTTTGATTCCTCTTTCTCCATATCATAGGCGAGTCTTCAAACTCCATCTCATTAGAGTCTTCATCAATCTAGGCTTCAAATTCTTCAATATCCAAGTCTTCCTCATCATGCACCGTGATTTTTTGTTTTCCTTTCTTGTCCTTTGAAGCAGCCTTCGCCAGGTGAGAAGACCTCAAACCACCACTACCTCCGCTACCTTGCCCCTACTTATTTTCTATCAAATCCTCTTTTTAGGTTCCCTCTTTGCTGATAGTAATAACTTCCTTCTAAGGATTAGGGTCTTTTTTAATCTTCTTTTTCTTAGGTAATTCCAATAGAAGAGGAGAGTGTTTCCTCTTCTCTGGAGTGGCTTTCACAAGTTCAGACTCAAAGGATCCTTTACCAACAATTTTTGGATTCAAAAAGGTTGAAGGGTTTGAAACATTAGCAACAGGGGAAGGTGTATTTTTTGGAGCTAACACCCTTCAAGCAACAACAATGGTAGACGGGCAAGGAATAGGATCCTCAGCAAGGTTTACATCCATAGGGGGTTCCTCATTATTTTCATCATTACAGTTTTGATTTTCATTACCAGCTACAAGAGGGTTACCATGAGGGTTAAGCACAAGGGCATTCTTATATAGAGCTAGCATCAATCCTTGATGCAGGGGAGGGCTAGCACCTTTCTCAATGTTTAATTGCAAGGAAGACAATAAATAGAAAGGAAAATTTACTCTTTCACCATCCCTAATGTGATTAAGCAAAGGGAAATTATATGCATGGATAGACATATAACAACCTTCCAACATAAAATACCTCATGAAAAACAAACAAACCAAGGCATAGGGAGGCAAAATCTCTAACCTAGCATACCCATTTTGGAAGTGTTTGAGATTCTCCCCTTCATGCAAGTATTTATCCATGAACTTCTTGCAGTCAGCCCCACTTTTCTTTGCCACCTTTATTCCTTAGTTTTATAAATCAGTAGCTTCCTTTATGAGCCTCGTTGTCACCTCAAACTTGATAGCCCTGATAGTGACATTTCCCTTCCTCCACGAATTTGTGAACTTCGAAGTCAAGCTCTCATTGTAGCCCTTCATTGACTCAAAGAAAGGAGCCATGCTCGCATCATCAAATAGACTCCACAATTCTATGTTATGTTTGAGTGCCTGGAAGTTTGGAGGTTCGATGCACTTCCTCGGACCACCCATCTTAACACTCTGCAAGTTTTTTGATTGCTACAAGAAATTCCTCATATCCACCCAACTCTTTAATTTTTTACTAGTCTTGCAAAAATGCTTTTACTCAAAGTTTCAAAGAAATCCCATAGAAAATGAGGAATCGAGAACTTTCTTAGGGGAAGCCAATGACACAATTCCCGGAGCCACAATCACATTATAATTATTGCAAGTAATTAACACCATATTAATCATCTTACCTTGTAAATCTTAACAAAAATTGGGAGAGTTGACATTAGGTATTTTGGCACATTTGGGTTTGACATCCCTTCGCAACTTGGAAATCTCCATATGATCCTTGATCACCTCAGGAAGGAAATAATAATTAAATTTACCTTCAAATAAAATCAACACACTCATCTTCGTACCACAAATATCATCATTAAACTGCAATCCTTTAAGAACACATGGTCTCCTATACTTCCCCCACCACTTACACTCATCATCTTTGTAAGTTGAAATCATATTCAAATTTATCATTTAGAATCATGTTATTATTAACCAACAGGTCCACACCATACACCTCAGCACCTTGTTGGTAGCACAATCAACAAAATTATTCCCCTCTCTGTAAACATGTTGTACTTTGTAGTTGTTAAAATATCTCATGATGGAAAGACACTTGTCAATAATATTTTTTAGCTCTTAGGGGGGCACAGCCTTTCCATTCAAATTATCCATGATTAACTTAGAGTCTCCCTCCAAAATTATATTTTTAAAGCCAAACTCCTTAAGATTATTTAAGCCCCCTAAAGCACCCATAGCCTCAACTTTTTTATTGTAACAAATATCCAAGTTACCACCGAAGCTCACAATGCACACCCCTTTGTGGTTTCTCAGCAGTCCCCATGCTCCTGCTATTCCCGGGTTGCCTTTGGAGCACCCATCAAAGTTACACTTAATCCAATATTTCTGAGGAGGGGTCCACACAGTAGACATTATGGTTCACATCTTGGTCCAATTTTGGTTAGTAAGATCCTTTATTATACCCCATATCTGCTTTATTCTCATCTCTTTGTAATTCGGCCAAACTTTGGAAGCGTTGTATCTTCCAACCTCCATATTTTCCTTAATCTAAATTTTTATAATCAAACTGACCTCATGGTTGATCCTCTCCACTTCCTTGAGGATCATGTTATTCCTTTCCTTCCATATTCCCCAAGTAACAGAAGGGGGGACCTGGTTCTAGAGATCAACAATTATTTTATGGGAAAAGGGGCAATTCGACCAACTTTCTATAAATAGCTTCATAGAGTGAGGAAACACGCAGTCTGTGAACAACAACGATGGGAAGAAAGACCAAACCTCTCTAGAGAACTGGCAATAGAAAAAGATATGCATTATTGACTCTTCATTTTTCTTGTAGAGGGAGCATCTGTTAACCAACTAGAACCACCTTCTAACCATATTTTCAATGGTGAGAATTTTACCATGTCAAGCAGCCCACCAAAAATAGTTAATTTTAGGAACCAAGTTCTTGAGCCGCACTTTTCCCCAGTGATGATCTCTAATTCCAATCAAAGGCTTAACCAATTCCTCATAGACCTGTTCTATAGAGGAACAATCACAAGAGCTACCTTTCCAAACCCATTCATCTTCCCATTCCCTATCAAACCACTTCAACTCCCCAATAAGATTGTGAAGTCTTAATAGGGGCAGGTCCAAATTAATCTATATATGACCTCTTAAATTGTCCCTCCTTAATAACATATTGAACTCCTTCCAATTAGGTTCTTCCAGCTCACAATTGACATAGTCAGAAACCTTTTTGCCACATATCTTGGTTAGGCTTTGTTTGAGAGTATTTTAACCATCAGTTGAAGATAAAGTAGAAGTATCAATCCATGGGTCCTTCCAAAAGTCAGTATTTTTTCCATTTCCAACACTCTTTTTAACCCCTAATTTTAGCATATTTTTAATTTTTACTAAGTGGTTCCATAAAACAGAACCACTTGGCAAATCAGTCATAGAGAGGAAACAACCAAGGTTCCCGTTCTTCAGATACTTGGCTTGGAAGATCTTCACCCAATCTTTTGACCCTTCCAAGAGATTCACCCAACTTTAGCAGTTAGGGATTTATTAAGAAAATTGATTTTCCTTATCCCTAAACCACCAGCCCTTTTTGGAGTGCACACTTTTTCCTAACTAACCAAAGACAATCTGTTATTTTCTTCAATTCTAGACCACATGAATCTTCTCTGAATTTTTTCATTTTTTTCCCCTATAAGGCAAGAATTTTGAAGATAGACAAGTAGTAAATAGGGATATTCTATAAGAAGGATTTCAACAATTGGATCTTCCCTGCCAAGCTAAGCAGCTTCCCCTTCCATCCAGCCAACTTATTTTGGACTCTCTCAATCAGTTGATTCCAATAACTATTTCTTGTTGAAATGATGGATGCACAATGTCCCTGAAGCTGCAGTCTTCAAGAGGAGCTTTGCCAAGAAAATATTCACCCACACAGAAAGTGTTGCAACTAAGGGCATGCAAATGGAGATTTTCTGATTGATCTAGAATATGAGATAAGTGTACATATGCCCTGATTAAATAGGCAAGATTAAAACCTAGAATGCACAAGATATTTCCAAGAGTCTTAATCACACTACATGTGATAACATGTAAACCCTAACAATGTACCTAGGGAATGATGATGAGATAGAGATAAGTTCTAGAAAAGACAACTCATCTTCTAGAAGGAATATTATCTCCTACAAACATGGAAAGGGTAATTATCCCATTATTTATGATTTATCTAATGATGCAACCTAGGACTTAATTAATTAAATAAAGACCTAAGTAAACTTATTCTACTGTAATAAATAATTAATTGCACTAACACCCCCCCATAAGTGCAACTTAGGGAGGAAATGAAAAATGAAATGATTATTCAATAGATGATGGGTCCCGACTACATGATGGCCATATTAGGTACCCATTTACAAATGATAGATGAAACGCAACAAATCTCCCACAAATAGAGAAAAGGGGAAAACCTAGTGGGAATAAAACCCCTCTCCAAAAAGGAGATGAAATGCAAAAAAGTGAGGAAGGATGGAGGAATCCATGGTACCCCCAAGAAAACCACCTGTCACATGGATACAATACAATCAATATCCCTCCCATAGGAGGGAAATAGAGAGACTATATAGCCCCCCCAGGACATATGATCATCTATAAAAATGGTAAGTGTCTGAAGACAAAACAAGATCCAATGTCGACAAAAAACTTGTCTCCCTTTCAAAAGAAACAAAACCAAGTGCAAGTGTAGGGATGCTACCCATTCCAGATATGAATTGAAGGAAGGTAGGATTAATGTGAATGATGAAGATGTATTTAAAAATTGCTCATATGTTTGCTTTGTCACTGAAGATGAAGATGCCACAATCAACTCAGGTACATGCCCAAACAATGAAGAAGTTGACAAGCCAGGACTATGCAAAAATTGATGTTGAACAAGATCCAAAGAATTCAAGGAAATGGTCCTTCCATTGAAGGAACAGGTGGAGACTAGATTTCCCCCTAGAATAAAGTGTCCTCAAAACCACTGAAAGAAGTCTAAAGAAACAAAGGTGTCCAAACCACATGTCTCCCACTAGGAAGAAGCAAATCCAATGGTAATTTCTGAAGAAACTCCAACTCCATAAAATGAGAGGGAAGAAGTCTCATATAAGAAATCTCTGAAGAGAAACTAAGTGCCTCCAAGATAGTCAATGGATCCCCAATCAAGGTCAAGACAAAGGAATGTGGAGACTCAAGAAAACTCTCCAAAGTAGGATCTAAATAGAGGAGTGATATCCCCTCAAGAATGTTCTCCAAACCTATAGAAGTAGTCAAGTCAACCATCCCTGAAACAAATCCATCTTGTGATATCAAGTTTGTAAAATTGAATGTGTCCTGATGAATAGAGATGATGGAAGCCTCACTCAATGACGCTGGACAAGGAATCATTGTATGTGAAGGGATACCAATAGTCTTTGATGGAGAAGAAGGAACATCTAAAGAAACCTTGTCAACCTCTTCGGAAGATTCAAGGCAATCCAAACAAACAACCTCCTACATAACAATATCATCATGGGGTATCTGATCCGAGGAATGAAATTCTGAATCATGACCATCGGGGAAGGGTGGAGTATCTGAATCTCCATATAGCTCCCAGATCTTAGTCCAAAGGATATGTAGACAATCACAATGATCAATAGCATTCAAAAAATCATAATCAACTTGCATTCTAATGATCTCTAAGACAGTGTATCTGTAGCAACACCAAGAAAATTTTTGAATACCTTCACTTGGATGGGGAACTATAACATATAGATGTGACAATAAATCAAGTGACTGGAGATGGTGTATCATCCCATCTTGCCAGTGTTTATAGTTTCCCTTGTGCGACATAGTCAGAGAAGGATAATATGCAAGCCCCATAATGTACAGTCAAATTTCACCAAAAATACAAAGATAATGACCTTCAATAGCAAATAGAAACTTCCAAATGTGATATGCAATTGAAGAGATGCCACCCAAATCAAAAAACATTTTCCCAAGCCTTAGGATATCGAAGTAATTGAACAAATGCACCAAATTGAACAAAACCAATTCTAGAGTACCTAGAGCTAAAACTGATCAAAGTGACTAAACTGATGAAAAAATCTCTATAATACCTTTCTGATGCCGCTAGAATCACCAAATTTTGATAAATGGTTGAGAAGATATGAGCCTTTGAGTCCAGATTAGGGTGTTGACTTTATTTGACTGGAGAATTTTCTAACATAATAATACTACAAAATAGATGTCACCACTAGAAAGTAGAGCAAATCCTCTTTCCGACGGTATCTCGTTTGCTGATTTTTGATACCCTAGTGAAAAGTTATGAAAAAATGAAAAAAGGCCTATAGTAGGCACTCTACGGGCTAAAATGGGGCAAAAAATAAGTCCCTCTAGGCTTAGCACATGGTCGTTGATGTGACCAAGGCATGATCTGAGGCAAAAAAAAATGGGCGTCATCTGAGGTGGTGGCGGCGTGGCAGAAAACGACAGTATCGCTAGTGGATGGGCTCCATCGATGGAGCAATTGACAACAAATTTCGCCAATATGTGGAAGACCCCAGTGGCTAGAATGGAGCATGATTGGAAAACAATCAGCGGGAAGAGTGGAGGTCTGGTGGTGAATAGTCAGCTGGGAGTGATCACCAACAAATAGTGGGAGACAGCCGACGGTAAGCAAATGGTGGCCGGTGAAGATGAACCAGCATAGAACTATTGGCTATGAACGATCGATGAGTCTGGTGAAGAGGTGGGCCCCCCAGAACGTACTACAACCTGTAACACATAAATGACAGCAACCAACCCAAATAATTTTCTGCAGATGGTTAAATGATCCCAAAAAAATTTGAATAATGCCATGGCAATTCAAAATTATTTTAAATATCGATTTGAATAAAAATATATTTATGTAGAATAATCCCAAATAAGATTGTTGACGAAGAAGATTGTATGCCGATGGAGAAAAAAACCTTTATGAAGCCTGAAAAATATAAACCCTATATGTCGACTGGTAATTTTAATTGCAATCACCCGGAGATATTTTTCTACAAACTATAGAAAGCCCAAAAAAAAAAAAATTTCCAAAAATAATATGAAAATATGCCTGATTTTTTTTATAAATGAAAAAAGGCATGTGTGACTAAAAAAAAAATTGCCATAGAGGACAACTGACAAGGGTGATTTTTTTTACTACAAATTTGTACGGATCGTACCAGTTGATTTTGCAAACCCTAAAATACCTTTGATAGCTCTCGAGTTGATGAATCTGATGTTGATGAATGAACAGGCGATCATAGGGTTTCAAGGCCTTCTGAAGACAATAGTGAGCTTAGATCTGACTCAATCTACTCCAAAAATCAGCTTGGTCCCCGAGTGGAGTCAAGTAGCCTACAATGGAAACCTTCAAGCGTGCAATGAATCTCTCTCGCCCAACTTTCTTGATCCTAGGATGAATCTTCACTAGAATGGCGTTGATACCATGTTGAAATTATGGATGCACAATGTCCCTGAAGTTGTAGTCTTCAAGAGAACCTTAGCCAAGAAAATATTCACCCACACAGAAAGTGTTAGAACTAAGGGCATGCAAATAGAGATTGTCTGATTGATCTAGAATATAAGATAAGTGTACACATGCCCCAATTAAATAGGCAAGACTAAAACATAGAATGAACAAGATGTTTCCAAGTGTCTTAATCAAACTACATGTGACAACATGTAACCCTAACAACCTACCTAGGGAATGATGATGAGATAGAGATAAGTTCTAGAAAAGACAACTCATCTTCTAGAAGGAATCTTATCTCCTACAAACATGGAAAGGGTAATTACCCCATTATTTATGATTTATCTAATGATGCAACCTAGGACTTAATTAATTAAATAAAGACCTAAGTAAACTTATGCTAGTGTAATAAATAATTAATTACAGTAACATTTCCAGCTTCTTTGAAATCAAAGGTAACCCAAGGTAGGCATCAGGTAGGATAGCTTCCTTACAACCCAATATTTTCACCACTCTTTCATGTACCATTTGGTCAGTATTACAGAAGTAAATATTACTAATTTCATAGTTCATAAACTAGCTAGAAACAGTAGCATAGTCATGAAGGACCTTTTTCTAAAGTCTTGCTTCCCCCACCAAGGTTTCCCCAAATATTAGCGTATCATCAACTAATTGTTGGTGGGATTCTGGAAAAAGAGAGGAGGAAACTTTAACACCTTTTAGGTCTTTAGAGTCCACCAAATTTTAAATATTTTTTTCAAGAACCTCAACAATAATTATAAAAAGATAGGGTGAGAGGGGGTCACCTTGCTTGAGACCATGACCACAAGAGAAAAATCCTTGGGGGACACTATTTAACCAAAACAAAACACATGGGGGAAGTAACACATGCAGATATTGAAACTTAAGTAATCTTCCATCTATCCAAAACTTCCTAAGAACAACAAACAGAAATGACCAGGAGACTCTATCATAGGCTTCAGATATATCAATTTTGAAGGCCATCCCAGGATTTTTGTAGTGGTCCATAGAGTGGAGAGTTTTGTGAGTAGATAGAAAAACATCCAAAATATTTCTACCTTGGACAAAACCTTTCTGGTTAGGGGCAACCATTTTGCCTAACATTGGTTTGAGCCTTAACACCAAAATTTTAGAGAAGATTTTATAAATCGTATTGCAGAGGCTTATAGGTCTATAATCCTTCATTTAAGAGGCTTCAATATTTTTAGGGATGAGGTAAATAAAGGTGGAATTCAACTGGTTTAGGAGTCTACCCAACCTGAAGAAATCTCTAGCAGCATTAAAAAAGTCATTTTTTACAATATCCGAGTAGGTCTGAAAAAAGGTAGGAGGAAACCCATCCGGGCCAAGGGCTTTAAAATCTCCAAAGGAGAACACAACCTTTTTAACTTCTTCCATAGAAACATTAGTCATATTCTTTAAATCAAGATTAGAAATGAATTTATGGGTCACCTCAAGAAATTCATCGTGTACCTGATTTACATTACCTTGGGAAATTTGGTAAGAGGAGAAGAAGTTGGCAGCTTCCCCAACAATTTCTTTTTTAGTGGAAACCATAGAGCCATCCTCTTTCAATAGTGATTTGATCATGTTCCTGCTTCTGTGTTTCAAGTTATATTGATGGAAGGATTTAGTAATCATGTCCCCTTTAGTTAACCATTGAACACGAGACTTTTGTTTCCAAGATTTCCTCCTTTTTTATCTTAAACTATTGAGATCTAAGGTCTCTTTCCTTAGCACAAGTCTCATCATCAACAATTCCAACATCCATGTGATCCTAAAATTCTTTTAAGTTGTTTCCCAAGGAATTCTTAATCTCAAAGATATTACCAAAGGTCACCTTATTCCACCCTTTCACTCTTTGCTTGATTCTACTAATCTTTTCCACTAGACAAAACATAGGGGTACCACTTGTTGGTTCTTCCCACCAACTTTTGACAAGAGCAGAAAAGTTTGAATGAAGGCTCCACATTATTTCAAATCTGAAAGGGAATGGACCCCTGTTATGATCAAAATTTATTTTTACCACAATATCATTATGATCAGGGCCAGATCTAGGGAGAGAAAAAAGAGAGAGGAATTGAGAGATATTCCAATTGGAAGAGATCATAAACCAATCTAACTTGACTTGAATCAGATGTTTTCCATTCCTTCTATTAGACCAAGTGTACTTTGAACCTTGGAGATGAATATCAATAAGGCCAACTGAGATTAGGAATTCAACCAGCTCCATCATGCTATCTGAGAAGTCCTCCAACCCCCCATCTTTTCTGAAGGGAGAAGGGGGGAATTTAAATCCCTTCCCAGCATCCAATAATCATATTTCCTATTTTTTATGGCATCATTTAATTGCTCCCAAAGTATCAGCCTGTCCCTGCTCAAGTTGGGAGCATAGATATTTATTAAGTTCCATCTCTCCTGGGAAGCCAAATCCTCCAAGGACACCATCAAAATGTTTCTACTAGTAGAGCACAGAGTTCCTTTAATTTGGAGGGGTTCCAAAGGGTAGCTATACCTCTAGAAGCCCCTTAAGCCTCACTAACAAAATAATTCACACTAGGCCAGATACTCAAAATAGCCTTATCAAAAGTCTCTTTCTTCATCTTGGTTTCTTGGAGGAGAAGAACATCCACTTTATTGTCCAGAATATAGGTTTTAACTAAAAACTGTTTGTATGGGCTATTCAAGCCCCTAATATTCCAGGATAGATACTTCATAAAGAAAATAGGGTACAACACCTCCAACACCTTAGAGAAACAACCAGGGTTACTTCTTTTTAGACTTTGATCTTGTGATCGAATCTAAAGTTCTTTGTTTCCCAACAGCCACATCCCTGACAATATCTTTGTTTCTTGAATCCTTTTGGGATGGTCTACCAACCTTATTTCCCCCCAACATGGCTTCTTTTTCTTTTTAGGTTTGATTAGGGCTTGTGACCATTCATCCTCATCTTCTTTATCACTGGGTTGAGGCAGAAATCCCAACAAGGCCAGAGAGATTCAAATTTCCAGCCTCCTTTTGAGATAAGAAAGACATTTCCTCCAAGGATAGGTTAGTGTCAAGAAATTTACTAGCTCTCCTTCTTCCAATTCAACTCCCACTCCAAAATCTTGATCCTTACCCTATGGCAACCACAAATTATCCTCCATAAGGGAGACCTCCTTAGGTTCCTCCCCAATGATCATATTCAATTCTTCCCCTTTGTCTGGCATCACATTTTTCATAAAGACAGGGGTAGGGAAACTGGAGACAGGGGCAAGAGCCTTAGTGTTCAAGCTAACTGAGTCCTTAGAAACAACAAGGGGTTCAACCGAAATAGCCTCTCATCTTGAGATAGGGATTTCCTTCTATTGGGGGACAATAGTCGAAGGGACAACTAAAAACACAGAAGGTTAAGCAATAGAAGATAGATAAAACTCAGAGGTACCCTCAACTAGCTTCTTCTCATTTGCAATGGTACCCTCGATAGGTTTCTTCTCACAAGAGTCTATGAGGTGGTTGAACTTCTTGCACAATTGACAAAATAGATGGGCATTCTCATATTTCAGAGGTTGGGTCCAATTCCCAAATTTTGACTTAAGGAGGATAGATGATGGTAAGACTAAATTTATAGCCACATTTACACAAATACGAGCATAAACCAGTCTAGATCTCTCTTGAGTGAACTTATCAATGACCAGAAGGCTACCAAAGGAGTTAGCTATACCTTTCAACATACCCATTTCCCAAAACTCCAGAGGTAAGCCAGGTAGGCAAAGCCAAGTAGGAGCCGAGGCACCCAGGTCAACCGAAGGATCAAAACCTGATTTCCATCTACAGAGGGAGAGAAAGTTTTTAAACCCAGAGTCAAAGGCCCAGGGACTGCCTATTAAAACCTTAAGCATATCTTCATAAACCATAAAGGATAAAAGGAAGATACCTCTTTGCATGGAATTTATAGTGGCATTGCCTTTGATATTACAAGTAGAAGCAGTCCATTAACAGATCAATTCTATATTCGGCCTATATGCCAAAAACTTTCCAACCATCACTATTTTCATATTATCCATAGCCTTCAATATGGGGACTTCAGGGATGTCAACTTCCCATCCAGTCACAAAGCAGGAAGCCAACTCTGACAACATTTTACCCAAAGCTAGTGAGTTAGAACCCACCATTTTATCCATGTAGGAAGCCAGTTCTTCAACAAAGAAGAAAAAGTCAAGCCCGAAATTAGGGGATACGGGCAACTTTCCAGAAAGACCTTCAGTCTTTTCCCTAGTGGAAAGGATAGAAGTATGAGGAAAAGAAATCAAATGGCAAGCAACTAGACTAGTCACTGCCACCTCAGACATAGCACCATTTGAATAAAGAGACAACATCCTCGGAATGGGGAGACTCCCCCCCCCCCCCCGACCATCCCATGAAGCAATCAAATCAATGTAGGGGCCGAAAATTCAAAAAAATAGCCAGAGCGGGAAATTGTTGAGCTGAGCTGAACATAAAATATTGGCATGTCCCTTTGAAAGTGTTACAAAGTTTGTTTGAAAAGAATATTCCATTTTTGGAGCAAAATAGGAGAACATTCCTTTAAAATATTCCCTATGCAAGTGGATGGGAGGGGAATGTTGGATGTTATGGTTGTGTTACTGATATGTGGTTGTCATTGATGTCAACACTATTAGCATTAGTGATTCTGAAGGTTGTATATGTCGAAGATATTGAGAAAATTGTAATAAATATATTACAGGAAGCCAGTGAAGCTGAGAAGGTCTGAGTGATGAATTTTTTTGTATGTTGATGATCATAAGGTGCACACTAAAGGGTTTTTTTTTGAGCTTATCTATTATGTTGTCTAAAATTTTCAGTGGTACGCATCAAGATTTGAGGAAGTTATGAAGTTTTGTGCTCCTATAGTTATTCAGTTACTATAGCAAGTGTTTCTAGAAGATGAGATTGCAATTCTGGTGAATTGAGTTGTGTATATTTCTAAGATGTTCAATGATGTTTCTAGATCATGCTCTATCAATGTGGTACATCTGCGTTGATCGACGCGTTCGTGATTGAAGATTTTTCCTTGTGTGTTTAAGGTTTTCATGTTCATGGCCAACATGATGGTGGTAGCGTGTTGCAGATCCTTATGGATTAATATTTTATTGTTTGGCATGTTTGAGGATATTGATTTAGGTCCTCACTATGTTGTGACTGACTTAGGTTGGTGTTCATTAATATTTGTCCATGTATTGATGCCGACAATTGTAATTTATTCTTTACTTGTGGCCGACAGAGTTGGTGATGTAAATCTGTGTAGCGGGTATATAAGAGCGATTGTTTATTCATTTTGAAGGATGCTCAAAGTATGTTTGATGAATGTGTGTGAAGTATATGTTTGAATAAAGATCAGATCATTCAAGTACAGAGCAGAGTGTGAAGAAGATTGAGTGAAGTGTGAAGAAGTGTTTATGTGCTTAACTAGAATTGTAATCAAGTTTTTGTAGAAGCTAATTTCTTAGTTCAACCTCATCAAATGGATTTAATCTGATTGTCTTATGTAAGGCAGTGAGCCTTCCCTTTGAGCAGTGAGCTCTAGGTAGTGTACCTGAATTCATGTGCATTCCCTATTCATTCCTTTCATTATACTTCTAATAGGGTATAATCTTGTGGACTAACATCCACCGTGGTTTTTCCCCTAACAGGGTTTCCATGTATAAATATCTTGGTGTTCATGTGTTTCTGATGTGTTGTTGATTCATGCTTTCACTATTAATTATCATATCTGAGATTAAAATTTGTTTAAGGATGAATAAGCTTAATTTTTGTAACAACTGTTTCACCCCCCTATCAGTTGTCTATCCTTTTTTTCCAATAGAGAAATTAACAATTTAGTAATTGATACTAAATTTGAATGTGCAAGATGAATAATGTGAGGATATTCATTAAATTATTGATTTATTTAATGAAAAAGGGATGCAATATGATATTTAATTAGATAATTTAGGGCTATTTAATTAAATAAGAAGACTTAGGGTTTAAATTAAATAATTTGATTTATTTAATTTTAAACAAGATGGAATGTTAGTGAGAGAGGATATGAATTAACCTAATTAGATTAATTAGATCAATAGATGAAAATGAAGCATTCAATTAAATAACTAGGTTAATTTAATCAAATAAGCGAAAAGAGGATGGATTTCAAGATGAAATGATGTTAATATATCAGATTCAAGTGTGTAATACCATTAAGGATATTCTTAAGTGTCTACAATTCCTGAGGAGGTTATCTCATAATGGGACACACAAGTAACATTAAGGTTTTGTGTTAACCATGATCATCTTATAAAGAATTCAATTGAATGAATGCTCAATTGATTACTTAAAGTTAGCCAGTTGAACAAAAGGGATAAACCAAATCTGGAAGGATTTATGGATTAATTTTACAATAACTTCTATTATTGAAATTTAATCCATTTGAAACATAATATGGGAAGAAGGGTTGAATTCCTAAAAGCTGGAAGAAGCTAGGAAATGGAATTAACCCTAGATCAGAAAAGGTTGTCAAAATGAAATAGTTGATTAAAAGGATCAAGGAAAAAAAGTTTGATACAAAGCTTGAAGTAAAAAGTAGTACTATAACTTGCTTGCGATTGACACATGTCTAAGGGAAATATTATGCTCAAGATGGACAGTAGTAAAGGGCAGTATTATTATGCTTAAGATAAATGGTTGTTTCAGTGATGGATGGTGCCATCTTCTAAGTTATCTGATGGTGTAAAGACCAAACGGAAGGATGAGACCCACGATGTAGTGTGTAATGCATTGACATTCCTTTTCTATTTGGGTTATGCTAAGGATAATTGTATTAGCTAAGGAGAATGTATTTTTCTAGTCACTGTGGTATAGGTGTCATATACGATACAACCACTATTGTACTTATGTAGTGCAAAGGAGTTAATATAATGTATAGTTCTTTAAAAGGAAGGTATGCCTAAGGAACACAAGTTATTCTGGTATGTTAGCACAGTAACTTAGTGCAAGGTTCGAGAAGGACGAGATTGTGATGCAGGAGCATCCTTGGTTCTTTGCAATCCTTCATCAACCAAAAATATTTTCTTTAAGTTTTTTTCTTGTTCTTGTCCAATTCAAGTTGACAGATTCGGTATTTCATCATATTTTCTTACCAGACACTGTGGATATATGTTTTCATCATGGACATGTTCATTTTCCTTATTCCAAGATTTCAACATGAATGGATCTTTTTCTGGCAAGTTATCACTTTTGTATTGAATGACAGTTTCTTGAACTGACACTAAAATAGTTTCAAGCCTAACAACTAGTTTGATATTTTGTGGATCTTTCCAGTAACTTGTGGATCCTTGAGGTGTGATTCAAATTGTTCCGTGGAGTTTCCCCGACCTTAATTTTAGGTCCACACTTCATCTTATGCACCTGCCGAGGAGAAATTCAAATTGAAGGCCGACCTATTTCATGCATGTTACGTTTCCTTCATCAGAGATTGTAATTATCTTTGGCCGGCATGGATGATTCTAGACCCCTGGATGTGATATAAAACATTGTAACTGATCAATAGGATCACAATGAGGTAGATGGGAGATCAGACATGTAAGATTTCAGCTCGCATTAAGAAGCATATAGAAATATTGTATTTTGAGCATGTTGTAATAGGCATGTGAGTTGAATCTGTAAGCCCGGATGTGGTCGACTGTATGTAATTGAAATGTCTAATAATAAGAATTTTTTAATCTGCATTTGTCTCCATATTTTTTTGGCAAGAGACACTGTGAGGTTCACTTGGTGTTGTCATTGATGGTAACCATAATCATCTATCAGGTCTGCACTCCATCATTTGTTCCTACCGGCAAGAAGACTCAGAATTGTCAAGTGAGAACAGAGTATCTGGCAACACAATGTTCTTCGATCTGTAAGATCATTTCTGGTTATTATTTTGCTTTGTGCATCCTAGGGAACATTTGTTGGCATGTTATCTTTATTTCTTCTGAATTGTAGCGGCTCGTACCAGATCGTGTGAAAGTTAGAAGATTTGGTTGTTGTGTTCTCAGTTTTTCTTGTATTGAGGCTAACCTCATGAATGTATTAAGTCGTAGATGTATGGGAACAAATTATTTAAGTATATCTATGTTTGTATGTCATTGTTTGGGTCCTATCCAAGTTATGGCTGACCTTTGTGGGTACTCATGGTGACAAAAGAGATCTTGGATTTGAGAAAGGAGAAAGCTCAAAATCAGAACAAAAGGATTCTGAACAAAGGCAATTCAGGCAAGGAAACCAAATGAACAAACCTGGAAGGTATCCAATAAGACAAACTAATGCTCAAAAATTTAGTGGATACTATTTCAAATGCAATAAGTTTGGACATATGGCTTCTTAGTGTAGAAATAGGATGAATCAAAGTGGTCCACACTTTTCGGGTCAATGTTTCAATTGTCATAAGAGAGGTCATAAGTCAAATGAATGCAAAATTATGATGAATCAATTTCATAGAAGTGTCAGATGTTACACATGCAATAGACTTGGCCATACTGCTAACTGGTGTAGATTAAGAGGAAATCAATGGAACAACTTGTCTGGAAAAACAAATGTTGTATGCTACTACTGCAACAAATTTGGTCATATAGCAACATATTGCTGGAACAAAAAAGGTCTGGTAAACCAAAAGAAAAATGTGCAGAAAGACATCAAAGGAAAAGGAAAAATCATTGCAGATACAGTGAGGCAACAAACACAAAAGAAATGGGTAAAGAAAGAACCTTCTACTGAAGGGAGTGTGCGAGCACCAGAAATTGCTTATGGTAATTCCTCTGGGAATTAGTCTCAGGCCTATGGCCTAGGGGGAGTTGTCAAAGAAAACTAGATGAACCCCTAACCAGAAAGTGACACGGGATGCAAATGTGTTCAGTAGATGCATAATCGATCAACATATGCTATTGAACTCAGTAGAGGAATCAGTATGTCAAAATGGAGGTCCACAGATGCTTTGTTTGCCACTATGTATAGATACAATATAACTAGATGTATTAGGGTTACAACATTTATTGTGACTAAAGTGTTACGTGCGGAAAAGAATAAAAATTCATTTCACACTTCATTTCTCACCTTGCATTTCACTCTGTATCCGGCACAACAATTTATGCAGCCTACCAGATGGTTAAAGAAAATGATGACTTCAATCTATGTGATTTGCTGAGGATTCGGCTAATGGAAAATCTGGCCAAAATAAAGAAGGATAAGAAAAAATCATTCAAATATGGTACCCTACTTTTATGCTTGTTTTGTTATTTCATGAATGAGATTCTGGGATTTGGTAAAGTTTAGTGGAGAAAGGACACTTCGGTAGCCGAACAAATTAGAGATCTACTATATAGTACCAGGGACATGAAATCAAGCAATTCTGCTATGTGGGGGTATTTCAAGGATTTCCAAGCTATGATGCAAGCAAGAGAGAGGATTCCTACATCTATTGTGGAAAAATACAAAGATTCTATTTGTTTTATAGTGAGAATTGATCAGTGTATGATGGAGGCCTCTAATCCCAGAATGATTTGGATTATGCCTATGGGTTATGAAGTCAATGTAGCAGTCCTGGACATATATGCTCAACACATTTTGAGCAAACCATTTGATTTGGCATAAGAGAGGTTCAGAACATATGTTGAAAAGGACAAACAGGTGCATAGTGAGTTGAGAAATCCTATTGGTACTAAGCGAGTGAGAAAATAAGTTGAGATTCTCGCAAAGAGCATGGGAATATCTCCAGATTTTCTCAAAGAAGCTAGATAGAAAAGAGTTGAAGATGAAGCAGCAAGACAAGCTGCTAAGGAGGCATCAAAAGCAAAATCAGTTGGTTTGGCAGTGCCATCCGGCCAAGCTAGGACTACAAGAAGCTTTGTATCTCAGATAGCTCTTGCAACAAAGGTCACTCCCATAAAAACTGAGCCCAAAAGATCCGGAAAGGAAGGAAAAGAGAAAAGAAAAAGAACCTATATGGTTATCTCAGATGATGAGGAGACATAATTTGATAAAGAAATCAAAGAGATTCGGGTTCAAGGTACTAAAGGAGCTACAGTCACATAAAGAAATCCTTATAGTGAAGGTGATAAAGCCAAGAATAAATCAAAGACAAATAAATCAAGTATGTTTGTGCAAGTTGTTGAAAAATCTATGGTTCATGATGGAAATTTAAACCGCTTTTGAAATGGTACGAATCTTTCAATGTTTCTAATAAAAGAATTTTGGAAGAGCCAACTATAAAACACATGAATGCTTTCAATAAAGTTCTGATTGAAATAATGGATAGTTTGTCAAAAAAAATATATGACATTCTGGAAGCTAGGAGGTTAAGTGCTAGAAATGAAGAAGAGCAAATGAGAGAAAGGATTCTAGTTGAACTATGTCCAACTATGTCTCTAAATGAAATGAAGGCACTCCTGAACAGAGCACAAAATAATTTAAAGATTAAAACAAGGGTCAACAAGCTTATGATTGGTGAAATAGAAGAAGTCACAAAGGAAACTGAGAAAATTCTAAAAGAAATATTGTTAAATAAAAGAGTTGATATTGTGACTAAGGAAACCCATGTTGATAATGTTTTACCTAATTCGGTGAATGAAGTAGAAGAAGGCAATGTTGATAAAAGTGTTGATGATAATGTTGATGATAATGTTGGTACTGATGCTAACACTGAAATTCCCATGGAAGTGGAGGCACCTGAAAATATTTCAGTTGAAAAGGTAGAAGCCAAATCCAAACCTTCAACTGAGGAAACACTTGTTGAGGAGAAGAAAGCAGTTTCAGTTACTACAAGAGACACTGCAAAAGTTGTAAAGAAATTTTTGGTTGCACAAAAGGAAGAACTGGATCCATAATTGATTGAAGGTCCTATTCACCTGTCTACCTTAAGCTTAATTCAGAAGATGAGAGTAGCTACACTTGCTCAAGCTCAGGCAAGAGAGGACCTACTGAAATCTCACATTGAGGACAGGGAGCTGTTAAATCTGGCATCCAAGGTATTGAAGAAATTAATGCCATCTTATGTAAAACATCTGGCTAGATCATCCTCCTGTTTGCTAAAAAGGCTAATCAGTTTTGTTGACACTCATTTTGAGTCATTTAAAAAATTAGCCATGACAAAAGTATGGAAAGAATTCTATGCTAAAAGATTTAGTGGCATAAAAGAGTTGAATGTTCAAGATAAAACACTCCTGACTACATGCATTAAGAATGTAAAGGATGCTCTGTTCGAAGGCGGAAATATTTACAAAGCATGCTATCTTTCTCAAAAAAATTAGAGGAGAATGAAAAGAAGGTCAAGGAGCTGGAACTCAAATTAGATGTTGTCTCAGAAGCATTTTATCCGGTAACCAGTAGTGTTGGGAAATCAAAAGTAGAAGTGATGTCTCTGCTCAGTAATATACAGGGGTTGAAATATGAAAATGACAAAGTTGTTGCCAGAAGTTGTGAACTCCGGAGCATCATCTGTCCAAAACTTGACATATTGTCAAGTGCTCTCAAAGAAGGAGAGGAATCTTTAGGAGTTGCAGATCCATCCAACTTGGAGTCCGTGGAGACTCAATCCTATCTGATCTGTGGTCACCTCACAATTTTGGAAAGTCTCAAAAGGGTTTGGGACGCAAATTTGATTCAACTAAAGAAAGACTTTGCCGATATTTTTCAACTCATGTAAGTTACAATTTTTTTTGCTCAAACAGTTTTTATGAATCGATAAATTTTTGGAATTAGACACCCACCTTTTCCATTGATGTCAAAGGGGGAGAAGCAATAGAGTGAAAAATGTTCAATCATCTCAGGGGGAGAAACATTTTTGAATTTTTGGGCGATACAGTCTATCTTGATACTGATCCAGCACTTAGTCATTTTTCACTAAGTGTTGTCATGAATGCCAAAGCGGGAGATTGTTGTCAAGAGACACTACAAGGTTCACTTGGTGTTGTCATTGATGGCAACCATAATAATCTATCAGGTCCATACTCCATCATTTGTTCCTACTGGTAAGAAGACTCAGAATTGCCAAGCGAGAATAGAGTATCCGAAAACACAATGTTCTTCGATATGTAAGATCATTTATGGTTATTATTTTTCTTTGCGCATCCTAGGGAACATTTGTTGGAATATTATCTTTATTTCTTTTGAAGCGTAGTGGCTCATACCAGATCATGTGAAAGTTAGAAGATTTGGTTATCGTGTTCTCATTTTTTCTTGTATTGAGGCCGACCTCATGAATGTATTAAGTCGCAGATGTATGGGAATGAATTAATTAAGTATATCTATGTTTTTATGTCATTGTTTGGGTCCTAGCCAAGTTATGGTCAACCTTTTATGGGTACGCATTGTATATTTCTCTTAATGTGAGTCGATAGTTGTAATTTTCTTATGTTTTGTTGAAGCTGACATAGTGTAAATAAATCCTATGTTGCGGATATATATACTTGGTCTTTCGTATCATTTTGCATGATGTAAGAGTTGTATTGAAGTCTGAATAGTGAGTTAGAGCATAGCAGAGGTGCAATAATGCACAGTTTCACTTGTGCATAGAAGATCTATGTTGTGTACATGAGTAGAGCAGAGCAGAATTGCAGATTCAATCTGTAGAAGAACAGATCCATTGTTGTGCTTAATATGGAACTATAATCAGGAATTTTAGATGCTATCATCTCAGTTCAAATCTTCAGATGGTTTTAATCTGAACTCTTGGGCAACAAGCCCTTTCTTTCTTGAGCAGTGAGCTCTAGGCAGTGCGCCTGAATGCAAGTGCATTCCCTTGTAATCTTTACTTTTAAGTATATCAGAATCATACTTGTGGATTGGCCATCCACCGTCTAATAGGGTTTCCACGTAAAAATATTGGTGTTATGGTGTTGTGTTTACTTTCTTGTTTATGCATTACGAATGAATGTTATTGATGCTTTAAAGTTAAAGATTACTAAAGCTAATTTTTGCACAACACTGATTCACCCCCCCTCTCAGTGTAGCTTGTTTCCAACAATTTTGTGCTGCTTCCGTTGTGTAACTTTTGCTACACGGTCCAGATAGTTCTCTTTGAGGACCCTCCTACCGTGACTGCACTAAATTGGTATCAGAGCGAGATTCATTCCATGGGAGATCGTTAGATTTTATGAAGTCCTGCTAAAGATTTGTTGTGAGGTGGCAGACTATGGATCCAACTTGCAGCTGCAAAGGACTTATGTAAAGATGGTGGGAAGAAGAAATGAAAGAGGAAATGGAGCGCATGGAAATGGAGACCCAACTATAATGGAGATGTTGAGAGGAATTGTTGTTTGATTAGAAGTAGTTGAAACAGCCTAGAGGAGAGGTCGACCAGTCGATGATGTGAGTGATGAAGAGGTAAAAGAACAAGAAGAAAGGGAAAGAGAAGATCAGCATAGTCTTGATAAGGGAGAAGAGAGGTTCATAAAATCCCTAACCAGAGTAAATACTAAGCCAAATTTCAATCCACCAAATTATAATGGTAATTTGGATTTGGATGAATTTCTTGTTTGGATAATGGAGATGGAGAAGTATTTTGATTTTGAAGGTACCACCGAAGACAAGAAGGTGAAATTTGCTTGTACAAAGTTGAAAGGAAATGTATCCATTTGGTGGGAACATTTGCAGACAGATAGGCAAAGAAGAAGAAAGGAGAAGATAAATCATGGGATCGAATGGTAAATAAGTTAAAAACAAAGTTTATGCCTACAAACTATCAGATTAGTTTGTTCTGAAAGTTGCAAAATTTGAAGTTGAAGGAGTCAAGTGTGACAGAGTATACTGAGGAGTTCTACAAGTTGAATATTAGATCTAGACATTTAGAGGATGAGATTGAGCAAGTAGCCAGATATGTGAATGGCTTGAGGTCATCTATACAGAATAATATTAGTTTGATTAAGTTGATGAGTGTGGAGGCATATCAAAGCGCCCTAAAAGAAGAAGAGAAGTTGAATAAAAGACATGAGCAGAGACAGAGAGGAAGAGGTGGAAGATTTCAGAGAGGAATAATTTTTACTGGAGGAGGAAGAGGACCTTTTGCAGACCAGAATAAAGATAAGGAATTCAGTAAGAATGATAATCCGTACCATAGAGATGATGGAAACTCTTATCGAAGAGGAGGACATGGTGGTATCGAAATGAGGTTTATAGAAAAGGTGATAGAGGACAGGAGAAAAGAGTATTCAGGGGAACTTGTTTTAAGTGTGGTGGAGAAAGACATAGAGCATTTGAATGTAATAGGGAGAGACAAGCACAAAGACAGAGAATAGTAGAAGAACAACCTTTGCTAAGGAGGATCATGTCGGATCATCTAATAAACTGGAAGAGGGAGAAGTTTTGGTGAACAAAAAGAGTATTGTGTCAAAGTGAGATGGAGCAGGAACCATTGCAGAGAAAGAATTTGTTCTGAACCAGATGCAAGGTAGCTGGTAAATTTTGCAAAGTGATTATTGACAGTGGAAGCTCCAAGAACTTGGTTTCTGAAGAAATGGTGACCAAATTAAAGCTAGAAATATTGAAACACCCAAAGCCTTATCAGATAGCATGGACTCAAGATGAGCATAAGATACTGGTAAGTGAACAATGTTTGGTGAAATTGAAGATAGGAAATCATCATGATGAATTTTTGTGTGATATCATGCCTATGGATGTATGCCATGTTTTTTTTGGAAGGCCTTGGCAGTGTGATAGACAGGCTATTCATGATGGAAAGAGGAACACATATACCATTATTGCTAATGGGATGAAGTGAATTTTGTTGCGCTTGGAGGATGTTCCTAAAGTTGAGGTTTGTATGAATGCTAGAATTTGTTTTGTTGATGGAAGGAGATTTATGGATGGACTGAGACATGAGAAAATGTGCTATGCCTTGGTTCCTAAGAAGGTTGAAGACTTGCAGCATGTAGAAGAACAACCAAAGGAGATAAGAGAGTTGCTGGCAGAATATGAAGCTATCATTTTGGATAATGTACCTGATGGATTGCTACTTGTGAGAAGTATTAGTTATTGCATGGACCTGATTCTTGGAGCTAGTTTATCTAATAAATCAACACACCAGATGACATCGGGGGAGAATGAAGAGTTGAATAGACAAGTGCAAGATTTGTTGAGGAAGGGTGTGATCAGAGAAATCTTAAGTCCTTGTGTAGTACTTGGTATGCTAGTACCTAAGAAGAATGGATAATGGAGGATGTGTACAGACTCTTGAGCCATAAACAAAATCACAGTGAAGTATAGATTTCCTTTGCCCCAGATGGATGACATTATGGATTGTTTGAGTGGAGCTAAATACTTTACAAAAATAGATTTGAAGAGTGGATATCATCAGATCAGAATTAGAGAAGGGGATGAGTGTAAGATAGCATTCAAGACAAATGAAGGATTGTATGAGTGGTTGGTGATGCCTTTTGGACTAAAAAATGCACCGAGTACTTTCATGAGGTTGATGAAAGAGGTATTGAAGAAATTCTTGGGTAATTTTGTGATTGTCTATTTGGATGACATCTTTATTTTCAGTAAGACTACAGAACATTTGTTGCATATAAGAAAAGTTTCGCAGAGGTTGAGAGAAGAGCAGTTGCTGATAAACATGAAGAAGTGTAGTTTCATGAAGGAAGAATTGGTATATCCTGGATTTGTGATATCTAGGGATGGATTGGAGATGGATCCTAAGAAGGTTAGAGCAATTGTTGAATGGCCTACACCTGAAAGCATTGGAGAGGTAAGATCATTTCATGGATTGGCTAGTTTCTACCCAAATTTTATTAGGAATTTCAATTCTATTTGCAATCCTATGACAGAAACAATGAGAGGAGATAAGAAATATTTTAGGTGGACATCTGGAGCAGATAGAATTTTTGAGTTGTTGAAACAGAAGGTGACTGAGTAGCCTATGTTGGCTTTACCAGACTTTAATAAGGTATTTCAGGTAGACTATGATGCAAGTGGAAATGCAATTGGAGTAGTATTAAGTCAAGAAGGAAGGCCAGTAGCGTATTTCAGTGAGAAATTGAATGATGCTAGGAGTAGGTATTCAGTGTATGACTAGGAGTTTTATGCCATAGTTCAAGCCTTGAAGAATTTGAGACATTACCTGTTGCCTAAGGAGTTTGTTTTTTTATATAGATCATCAGGCATTGCAGTATTTGAACAGTTAAGGTAAGTTGAATCAAAGACACATGAGGTGGGTGGAATTCTTGTAGAGTTATACTTTTGTTTTGAAACATAGGAGTGGAAAGTTGAATAGAGTTGTTGATGCTTGGAGTAGGAGAAGGAATTTATTGGCAGAGATGAGAGTGGAGGTATTAGGCTTTGATGAATTGAAGAACTTGTATGAGGGAGACCCAGATTTTGCAGAACCTTGGAGAGCTTGTAAAGAACCAATATTAGAGGATAGGAGTTGGTGGTTGGATTATTTCATTCAGGAGGATATGTTGTTTAGAGGGAATCGGTTGTGTATACCCCAGAGTTCAATGAGGGATAGTTTGGTGAAAAAAAAACATAGTGGACGATTGGCGGGACACTTTGGAATTGATAAGATAGTAGCATTGGTAAGTGAGAATTACTTTTGGCCACAAATTCATAAGGATGTTAGGAAATTTGTGCAGAGTTGTAGAGTTTTTCAAGATGCAAAAGGGAGAATTCAGAATGTTGGATTGTATAAACCTTTGATAGTTCCGGAGAGACCTTGGGAGGATATCAGCATGGATTTCATACTTGGTTTTCCGAAGACACGGAGAGGTAATGATTCTATATTTGTGGTGGTGGATAGATTTTCCAAAATGGCACATTTCATACCTTGTAAGAAGACAACAGATGCAGTACATGTAGCAGACTTATTTTTCAAGGAAGTAGTCAGATTGCATGGATTACCTAGGAGTATTGTTTCAGACAAAGATACAAAGTTTGTTGGTTACTTTTGGAGGACACTTTGGAAGAAGTTAAAGATAGAAAGTTAAGTTCTAATTTTCACCCACAGACTGATGGATAGACAGAGGTAGTAAACAAGAGTTTGGGGAATTTGTTGAGATGTTTGGTTGGGGAGAAGATCATAAGTTGGGATTTAGTCCTTGCACAAGCAGAGTTTACTTACAATAATTCAGTGAACAAGAGTACCGGAAAGACACCTTTTGAGATTGTTATTGGAGTTCACCCTAGAGGTATATCAGAGTTGCGAGACATTGGCAAGGAAGATAAAAGGAGTGTAGAAGCAGAGGAATTTGCAGAACATATGAAGAAGGTGCATACTCAAGTAAAACAATAATTGGAAGATATGAATCGGAAGTATAAGGAGCGAGCAGATGAAAAGAGGAGACATAAGGAGTTCAAATTTGGAGATGAAGTGATGGTGTATTTGAGGAAGGAAAGATTTCCAGTTGGCACATGCAATAAGCTCAAGATGAGGAAGTTTGGACCCTGTAATATTTTGAATAAATTTGATTCAAGAAATGCATATGAAGTAGAGTTACGGATGGCATGGGTATATCACCTATATTCAACATTACAGATCTACATCAGTACCATGAAGCAAAATTCAGTGAAGCAGATAAAGAAAAATTGGAAAAACAATTTCCTAAACAATAATCAGATGAGATATAAGAGATTTTTTATATCAAATATGGGAGGAAAACGCGTGGAAGACAGTACAAAGAATATCTTGTGAAGTGGAAAGGAAAACTAGTGGAGGATTCTTCTTGGATTTCTCAGGCTGAGGTAGACTGTATTGGTTTTCCTTTAGCTCAAGCAAAGTGAGTGAGTCACTTTTCAAATAACCCCAGATGTTTTATGTAGGAGCATCCTTGGTTCTTTGCAATCCTGTATCATTCAAAAATATTTTCTTTCAGTTTTGTTCTTGTTCTTGTCTAGTTCAAGTTGACGGATTCGATATTTCATCATATTTCCTCACTAGACACTGTGGATCTATGTTTTCATCATAGACATGTTAATTTTCCTTATTCAAAGATTTCAGCACGATTGGATCTTTTTCTAGCAAGTTATCGCTTTTGGATTAAGTGGCAGTTTCTTGAATCGACACCAAAAATAGTTTCAAGCCTAATGACTAGTTTGATCTTTTGTGGATCTTTCCAGTAACTTGTGGATCCTTGAGGTGTGATTAAAATTATTTCATGGAGTTTCCCTAACCTTAATTTTAGGTCCACACTTCATCTTATGCACCTGTCGAGGAGAAATTTAAATTGAAGGCCGGCCTATTTCATGAACGTTACGTTTGCTTCATTAGAGATTGTAATGATCTTTGGTCAATGCGGATGATTCTAGACCCCTGGATGTGATATAAAAGATTGTAACCAATTATTAGGATGATGATGAGGCCGATGGGAGATCAGACATGTAAGATTTCAGCTCACATTAAGGAGCATATAGGAATATTATATTTTAAGCAAGTTGTATCAGGCTTGTGAGCCGAATTTGTAAGCCCAGATGTGGCCGACTGTATGTAATTGAAATCTCTGATAATAATAATGTTTTAATCGTCATTTGCCTCCATATTCTATGTTTCTTCTATTGTGTAACTCTTGCTACATGGTCTGAACAATTCTCTTTGAGGACCCTCCTACCATGACTGCACTAGAGTGCTAGGGGTCATGCTATGAGGGAAGATTAGTTTGAAATATACTTATTTCTTGCATTATTGGAAAATTAAAAGTAAAAACTTATTTGACTTTATTTGTATGTTTAGTGCTTTAAATCATCGAGACAATGATTCTCAAGGGGGGAGTACGTTACACCTCGTCTCTTAGTTACCAAGTTACTTTTACCTTGTGAGTAAATATAATGATATATGTTTATCAGAACTTTAATATGTTCAATAGGTGAATGGAATATTGAATATGCATTAAGACGTTATTGTTTTTGAAGGTATGATTATATTTTAATACTGATAGAAATACGATGTATGAATATGTATTGTGATATGAATACTTTAATGCTTTTATGATGCAAATATATTTCATGTGAATGGATAACTACCTTTATATTGCACTAAGTTGGATGCAGGAAGGATTCAAGCCCTCGGGTATGAGAGGGGGAGTATCACTCAAGAGAGGAGCCTGGTCTGGTAATCCTTGATGAGCCTAACCGAGCATACACACACTCACACCCTAGTTGGTCTAGATGAGTCGAGTTAGTTTATGAATCAAGTAGGTAACCTTTGATTATGGTTTAGGGATGATTTATTGTGGTGTGTGATTTAAGTCTTTGAATGTTCCTATTTGGAGTTATGTGATTGAGTCTTTATGTTCAATAGAAGTCCTTCTTTATGTGTTCATATTAAAATAAGGTTATATATAATATATATATTAATATATATGTGTATAGTTACAAGAATATAAACGTGTATACATATATGTGTTTATGTATATATAACTATTTTTCTATATGCTTATATATATTTTATTGTCGAGTAATGTATTTAATATTCATGTGAATGTAATTATAACTATATATTAATATATATTATAATAGGTACAATATATATACATATTAATAATATATATTATTATTTATATTATTTGATTAATATATATTGTAAGTGCTTTTAAAATAGCTAAAGAGCATTATATAGCACTACCTTATAAAGAGAACAAGGCTTTAATAAATTTAACTTTAAAGCATATTTGTAGCACATAGTTTATACTAAGTTTGATATATATATACATAAAATGCTTGTGCTAAGATCTATGCATACATAGCGCATAAGGGAGGAGTCTTTATGCAAAGGTTAATGCATGATGAAGACTAAGTCTAAGCCAGAGCATGTAATGAGTTTGAGAGCCAACTTAATGTAACTAAAAGGTTGCACCTATATACAAGTGCATGAATAAGAGAAAATTGAGCAACACATAAAGAGTATAAAGGCAACGCTCTAAACCAGCGCATATACATTGATTGAATGATATGATAATGAGTTTAAAATAGAACATGAACTCTTATTACAACACATAGTAAAGGAGTTAGGTTTTTAATGCAATATAATTAATGGAGCTTATAAAGCGCTGAAAATGAAGAAACACATAAGATTTGAATGATTCAACAATAAATACTATTTGCAACGTGAAGTTGTAAGGCGTAGAAGTTAGCTTGAAGGCAGTGATAGGATAAGAGTTTGCATGCAAAAAGAAGTCTTCAAAGCAATATGATAACCATGAGACTCAGTCAATGAAAACTTGGTAGAATCATGGGAAGGAATTCGATTTAGGAAACTTGTTGTTGAGCCTACTGTTCATTTGACCCATTAAATGAGTCTTGTTGTCCCTTATAACAAGTCAACTCAACCATTTGAATAGTGAGGATTGTTATGTGTTGTAAACCTGTAAGTTAGTTTGATGAGTCATTGCATGAGGATTAAAATGTGGCAAAAATATTAACTTGTTTGTAGCCTTTGGTTGCTCATAATTTAGTATAAATAGAGGTGATCATTCTACCAAATGATACACTTATCAATTTGATTGTCTTGATGTTATTTTTCTATTATTTTTGAGCTAGTGAGTTGAGAGTTGTTTTGTTATTTTGTATTCATGATTATTGAGAGAGTTAGTGAGAAGTTAGAAGAGGGATATCAAGTTGATCTTGGAGGAAGTATCAAGCGGGCTTGAGGAATTAAGCTAGGAAGGGAGTTTAATCAATAGGAGCTTTTATGTAGGCATGCTAGTTTCTATACCTTTGTCATTTATGGTTGAAAGATTAAATAGTTATGTTCACTATGGGTGAAAGCACAAAGTTGAGTCCACTTAAGGTGGAAGTTTTAGACTTAGAAAAAACCTTGAAATTGTGAAAAACGAATTGGGATCCCATCTTTTAGCAATCAGGATCTCGTTTTGTTTCAGGGTCCTAAGCCTAAAATTCAACGCGATCTTGTTTTTTTAAAATCAAGATCCCATTTCACAAAAAAAAATAAAAAAATTAATGCTTTTATGATACGAGATCCTTTTGAAAACATTCCATTTTTGGCAACTTTTCAAAACAAGATCCCGTTTTGAAAACTTTCCATTTCTAGAAACTTCCATTTTTGGTAACTTTTCAAAACGAAATCCCATTTTGAAATCTTTCCATTTTTTGAAACTTAAATGGGATCATGTTTCATAAAAACATAAAGAAATATCTTTATATGAAATGGGATCTCGTTTTAGAATGGGATCCCCATTTTCTAGAATTTGAATTTTTGGTCGAGTTTGTGTTTTGTTTTTCGGTTCAAGAAAAGGCTTGGGGACCCAAACCTAAGCTTTGGACTTGGTTTGATCTGCAACTTGAATTTAATATCAATATCACAAGAAAAGAGTTACTTTGGACATATGTCTGAAGACCCTTTTTGCAAAAAAAATTAACAAAATTAAAACCCATTATAGATGAGACTGTGTAGATTCTAAATATGTATTTTTTTTACAATTTGATTAATTTTTCTATTTTTTAATTTCTTTTATGAAACCGGTCCATAAACTTGAAATATCAAGGTTTTGTAATATTTTAATCTTTTTATTAAAATATTTTTTTAAAGAACAAATTGTACGAAAGCATACTTCAAACAATTCTTTACAATTTAAAAAAAATCAAAAAATGGTAAGTTTAGGTCATCTTATTGTGACATACACAATGATTTTTCAAAACAACAAATATGACCAATAAAAAATTAACAAAAAAATATTTTAAAAAATTGGGAGCGTTCTTTAGTGTGACAAGTATTTTCCCAAAAGGATTCAGAAAATACGATTATTTAGTTCAAAATATGGATGACGTACATATGCATGGTATGGTAAAAAAAGTGACTTCTAAACAATGGTTTTTAGAAACATCTATTGAAAATCAATTTGTATCATATGGGTATTAAAATAAATTACATATTTGGAAACTAGACTTCGAGTACTACATTTTATGATCAGTAATTTTTTTTAAGATTTCATCTCTAAGTGCTTCAAATTTTAAGGTCAAATGTGACAAGTTCTGAAAATCAGGGAAAACACCCACTTTTTGGCCAAAAAGTGGACTCAACTTCTTGCACACACCCCTATGTTGGAAAGGAATGGTTTTGAGTGTGTTGTGATGCTTTTACATGCTTGCATGTTTCTTGGTTGTTTATTATGTTGGAGAAACTTTTCATATTGGCTATATTTAGTTGTGTATGTACCCTATATATAGAAGTTTTTATGAAGACAATGTATTTATACTATACGTAGTTTGTCAATATGTGATTGATTACTTGTATCTCCTTGGAATTAAACATGTGATTATTTGTGGTATAATGAAAGAGAGGTTTTATGATTTGTTTATGATCACTTCATCATTACATCACTTTTAATTAAAACCCTAGGTAGAGAATAACCTATTTGATTGGGTTGTTTACTTGATTATTGATTGAAGCAAATAGGTCGTGATCTACCTTTATGATCTGATTGATCATTTGATTGTTGTTTATACCTTGATTGAAATCATTTATTTTTGAAGTTTATACTTTTGATTGAGGTCATTCATTGATGAGATTATACTTTTGATGGTTCATTTATTGTTGAGAATACACTCTTGAATGGAGACTTTTATTGTTGAGATTATACTTTTGAAGTAGAATCATTTAATGTTGTGATGTTATGTTTATCCTTGTGGATAAATAGGTTATTCCTAGGGTTTTTCTGATCCATGGGAAAGGGGATAACCTATGTATTCTAAGATACTTTGTAGAAATGACATTTTGATTATGAGATGTTAAGTGGGTTATTCATGGGATTTCTCTGATCCATAGGAAAAGGGGTAACCTAGATATAAAGTATGAATGTTCATTAAACCAAATCGAGCTAGGAAGGTGGGTGAACATGTGACATCCACTCTAAATACTGGGTGATGAATACTTTGGACTAAGTAGTGTAAGTAGCCACTATTTACACTATCAGTTTCACTGTGATCTGGGATTACGTACTAGGTGAGGGATATTCGTACATGTAATTTGTAACCACTGTATGTCAGTTCTAGATATGTACAGGTCACAACACCAAGCTCAGGAAAGGCTAGTATTATGAGGTTACCAAACCAATCTCTCCGTTGAAGGGTAGGGCCAGCTTACTAATTAGGTAGATGTGAAGGGGACCGCAACAAGTCCGTGGTTGGCATAAAAGTGCTTGAGTGATGCTTCTCATCATCAATTGGTAACCAAGATTTGAGGGGGACCACCTGGACCATTTATACTTTATATATTATGTAATATTGTTTAAGCTATGTATGTAACTTGTATCTATCTCTATGGAATTGTAAATATGAAATGTCATATGGAAATTATGTATCATCATTATTTGAATTAATGAAAGGAATTATTTTGTATGCAATGGAAAAGTTTGAAATATGTTTCAAATGTGTATTTATTATTCAAAGGAAAAGAACAATTTTATTGCTCTTAAAGGCTAGATGCATAAACAAATCACTTGTGGGTAAAACATAGAAAATTACTGTGTAGAACAATGGGCATGTTACATTGGGTTTACCCTAAACATGTAATACATCCTTGGAACCATTATCCGTAGATTTCCTCCTCATTTCTTAGCTAAAAAGTGTAGCCACAAGGGAATCCATCTTGGGATTTGTAGTACCGTCACTAATTACATATTTGGCTCTCCCAAGATTCAAGTTAAAAATAAAGCAACAAAATACACGTATCATCTTTATCAAGCTTTACATTAATACTTCCTAGCTAACTCAAAATTAAATTAAAACCTTTAAGATTCTTAGTAATCAAGTCTCCTTCATTTTCAAGGAATATATTATTTAAAGATAACTTATTTATTAGACTCTTTGTTTAGTAAATTTCACCTATTTTCTTCCACAGGTTAAATGTGTTAGTTTCCTTAGAAAATTTTAAGAATAGACTCAGAGAGACATGACTGAATGGTTCCTTGAGCCTTTTTTTCAATCTTCTTCTAGTCTCCATCTAACATTAATATCAAATTTATATTATATGTCACAACTCTCTATTGATAGCTCTTTCCTCCAAGAGATCTTCCAGTTTTAGTTTCTACAACTCATATCTAAAGCCAATGAACTCAATCTCTAAATGAGATGTGCTTTCCATGGATAAACCACACATATATTTGCAAACGGGTTTAATCAATGATCCCACTATAGCCACATAAAACTCACAATACTATAAGAAAGACATATCTCTTTAAAATCAAGTTGTACAATTATGATACCAAATGTCAATTACAGGGTGATAGTACAATAAGAATATTAATAATAGTGTGTATTTTATCATATGTGTGATTAAACCATAGAATATAAATTAAAAATAGAGAATCATGTGCAAAATTCACAAACTATATGAAAACTAGATATACAAAGAGAAACTCTTGAAGGAAAATCTACCACCAAAGAGATACAGGGTTGTCTTAATCTCAATAATAGAGTAAAAAATACAATCCACTTATATAGGTGACTATTAGTAATATAATAACATAAAAATACCTACAAAATAACTTTATAAACCTCTATTCCATATCTCCATTATACATAAAAATTACAATCAAGGAACCACCAAGTGGTATCCAAAACTAGGAATCAAAACCATGAGACACTAGTAAAAATAAAACACCCTATAGTCATGGTCAAGCAACTTGAAATTGAAATTATCTCCTCTTACACCTCTTACACTTATCTTATTAATCATAGATTCTATCATAATTATCATATTGAACAATTTTCCAATCCTAGGCACTCTGTGAGCATAATCAATGCTTTTCCATAGAAACTACCTTGGGAAGATCCTCTCTAACTCCCAATTTTACCTTTTGCAAGTAATCTCCTTATTTAATGTCTTATTGCACAATAATCAAAGTATCTCAATAAAACAATGTCTCTACTCTCGCATGGGTGTCCCATTTTGTTCACTCAATAATTTTTGACAAAATAATGTCTCCACTCTCACATGGGTGTCCCATTTTGTCCACTCCATAATTTTTGACAATTATGTTTATTTATTGTCTACATAATTAAATACAATTAACCAAGGCTTAGGATATGCAAGGTGAAAGAAACACCTACTTATAACATCATTGCCCCTTAGTGATTATGTTCAAGTTCAACTTTAAACTGTTGACCCCGCATATCATTGGAACCCTAATCCTCACTATATTTTCTAATTAAATTTTTGTTAAGGTCATCTTATAATCTCTCTCATTTTTAAGGTTCTCTACATTTATTCTAGTCTCTCGACACTCTCCACTCATTTCATCTTTAAACTAGTACTATTTTTTTATTGTTTCTTCTATAATTGTGTTTTAGAGATCACCTTTGACCTCCTATATGCCCTCCTCAACTAATATCATCCACCCATATCTCCAACTTTATTGATTATATCTCTCTAAAACTCCCATTATTCCCTTTCACCCACCTCCTTAGCTATGTCATCCTTCTATTGTCTTCCAAATCCCTAATTTAAAAATTATACTTCCTTAATCCCCTTAGTTAAAAATCATTCATTTGAATCCTTCTCTTAGTTTCCACCTTTACATATAAACTAACATAATTTTCATCTCATTATTCCTTCTCCATCACACTAACACACTACAATATATTTGTCTCCATCTTAGGGTTTTTTCATAGGAACAAATCTATACACACAACATCAAAACTCAACCACAAAGGGGTCACATTCCCTAATTTTCCTACAACCATGGAGGTTGAAATATGCCAAATATGGGACTAAATGACAAAATTTATCAATGATATAAGGGCTGCAACACCCTTCAAAAACTACCTTAAAACCCTTTTAAATCCTCACAATTTACATTTAGTCAAACAATTGGCAACAAAGCTCTAAAATTCAGAAATTCAAATTTGCACATATGCACTCTTATTTGCAATAAGAGGAATGATTGATTACATCAATAAATCAGTCAAGAGGGGCTGATAACAGCAGCTAAAAATAAAATACATTCATTAAACATGCCATGAAATTGCCACAACAAGGTTTCAAGCTCAAACAATGAGAGCTTATGTCAAACAATGCATTCTCCAACACCTAGAATCCTCTTGTAGCTTCTCAGACTTGCCTCTTTCAATATGGAATTGATATAGATTATGGTAGAACACTCCCAAACCTGAAATAAAAACCTTCAATCAACCTCCTCCATGAATGGCATGCCTTCTTCTATGACTTTACTTGTTTTCTTCAAAAACTCAACTCAGAAAATGACCTCTTTTTCAATATGTTTCCCCATTTTCCATGAATGTTTTCAAATTCATTTTCCTTCTTCTCCAAAACTCATGACTACTTCTGGGTTGCACCATTAATTCCCTCCAAAAAGCTAAAAATAAAAAACATTAAACTCCAACCAATAAAAATCATAACTCCCCACAACCATTGATTTGACCATTTTCACTAGAAAAGACCAAAATCCAAGATTTCTAGCCTTGGCATCCACTCGTAATGCCTCACCATGAAACCCTAGAGGACAACACACTATAACACCAAAAAAAATGGAAGAATTTTTTTTTTGAAGTACAACATATTAAGGATTGCAGAATTTACAATAATTTGCATTCTAAATCTAGGCCCTCTAAGGTTCCATGACTATGCTACTAGATTCCCATAAATTGAACTAACAAGAAATATAGTTCATCACATTTAACCAATCCATCTAACAATTTAAGTTTCATTTATCCTATCTCATTTAAAAGATTCAACAATATGAATTATTCGTATCATTTCATCTATATAGTAATATCAAGGACCATTTAATTAACTACCATATGCAATAATCATCATTTACATTATCGATTACAAGAGAGAGTACAATATTGCATTTCAAGAGAAAATAACAAGAATGATAAATGTATCTAAACATACATAAAGTTAACTTATGCTAACTAATTCAGAACAAGACTAAGATCCACCATCTCGAACCGCATCAAGTATATTGACGCACTAAAAAGTTCCTCATGATATCTTAGAAGTGACTCCTCAAGATACCTAAACCCTGTGAAGTCACTCTTCAAGATATCAAATCTTGGGTACCTCTCGGTCCAAAACGATGCCCTCAAAGGTTCAATGGCTACAGTATTCATCAGAATCAAGACATACATCTCCAAATCATAAAGTCAAAAGCGACATCATTAACAATAACATGTCATCATTAGTTACCATTCAAAATCAATTTCATTAACTAATATAAATAAGGTACATAATTAACTTTACTAATTACTAGAGAAAGTTCAACAATAATTTACAAAATTACATCATTACATCGTTACATCATGAACAACAATGTCTCCTCGAACACATGTGAGGAGAGTACATCAAAAGTATATTACATGATACAATAGGTTTATGGTACAATGCAAGTACATGAAATATAATCCTCATGAACTAGAACAAGTGTAGAAGTCTTCATAACTAGGAGTAGTCACCACGAACATGAACCAAGTGAGGGAACCCAATGGAGTACAAGGCACATTCCACCCAACCATGTGGAACCCTAAGATCCACCCCCCATGCTAGGAGATAGCAATAAGGTCCCACCACAAAATAGTCAAGGGACAGAAGATGACACAAAGGAAAACATGACTTCAATGTACAAGTACAATACAACATCACACAACAGTAACACCACTACCAGAGGCACATAAACATCAAGGGAGACAAGATTCAAGGGATAACTAGGTTGTTGTAGTAGGAGTGTCATCACATAGTTTTCTATGGGTTACCCTGGCAGATCTTCCTAGGCCCCGACCCTCATCCTAGGTTACCCTGGTAGCCTCTACCGATCTTCAGCCCCCATACAAGCCTATATGGAACCAACATACCTCTCCTGAAGACAAGGCAGTTTATTTTGCCATTCCAAGACTTCTCATCTTATCTCAAGCCTAAATGAGCACTTGAGCCATGAGTGAGGCAATCACTTATCCTGATTAGTGTGAATACTACCCAACCCCTTAACTCATTTAAGGTTATCACTTAATTACGAAACTCTCACATGGGTTACCCTAGCGCCACATTGTGCACCGGCCCCCATTGAGAGCCACTCCCCTACTAGCAACTAGGAGACCCAAAGAAAAACAATAGAGAAAATCCAACTTGCACAATCACACAAACCTCATAAACATACACAATAAGGTAAGGCAAAACCCATCCTACACATAAGTTCAAACCACAGTGAAGAACATATCATGCAAGGCTAATGACCCCGTAAACTTGTTCAATACAAAACAACCATCCCAAAGGTTTATCAAGAATTCCATCAAAAGAGAATTTCCCCCTAGCCTCTAGAAGACTTCCAAAAGCCACCTCGCACCGAGACTTAAACATTTATAAAATAACTCACAACTAATCCCAAAACAATAACCATTCACTTCATATAACGACTCAACCAATAATAGAAACATAGGATACATAATGGATTTACAATGCAACCATCTCCAGTTTACTAACTATTCATCTTAATCAAAAGATAATCTAATTCTATATAAACTAATCCATTAACGCGATCAAGAGACACATGGTGGGTTTACAACTAGTTTCGTACGCAATTACAAAAGCATTCCATATTTGCAATTCCAAAGAATTAGTCTAATTTCTCTCTTTCATCAATTCCACAATTATCTAATTATAATAAATTGGCCTTTCCTTATCTAGTTTCCAAATTAGATAGCTATCAAAACCATTTAATCACAAAAGTAAAACTCATTCTATTCTCTTCTTTTTCTAACACCATATTTCATATACGAGGATACATATACAATTATATATATATATACACACACATGTATGAGTATGTATCTATATATATATATATATATTTATATGAGTATATTCCTAATACTATTTTCAATGATAAAGAAGATGCTAATGAGATAAACGTAATTATTTAAATGTATATATATAAATTTTTGTATATATATATCCATATATATATTTACCTCTATAAACTTATAAAAAATTAATTTACAAATTGCTGTCCATATCAAACATCTGAAAGTAAGCACACACTTATATATACATGCATATATATATACACGTAGAAGTTAAATAACATACAAAATGCAGTCAAACAGAATTAAACAGGGAATCGACATTCTTAGCCTTTGGCCCAACGACCCTCTATAGAGGGTGTGCTGCCTATGGAGGGCGTTGCCTCCATAGTGCAACCACTCTCATAGAGGATGCGCAACCCTGTGAAGGCTTAAATCCTCACAAAACTTAATAAATTTCCTCTACATAAATTAAAATCAACGATTTTATTATTCAATTGATTTTCAAATTTAAAAGAAACAAAGTATCAATCAAACATTCATAGGAATGTATATATTACAAATGTGTAAATACATTGTTTGCATTTTTGTTCGATACAAACGCATATATATATAAGAAAAAGAATTAGGCATGTACAGTCTTGTCACAGAATATAACACAAAAACTTATATATTTGCACATTAAATACATGATTCCCACAGGAACAAAAAAAATTGGGGTTTTAAAGCTGAATGCAAACTACAGAATTAACACAATTCAATTTTCAAGAAATTCTTTGAAAGTTTATAAATCATACATTTACTAAATTACACACTCAGAAATCAACATAAAAATAGTCTAATTTTCTACAACACAACACTCCATTCCCATTTTCTACAGAATTATAATTTGGGAATAGCAAGGAACCTAGTTTACAAAACAATTGACCCAGCTGCAGATAGATGCTGGATTCAACTTCACAACTTTCAGCTCCAAGCCTCTTCAAGAACCCGACAAATACTGTAGAGACCCCCAGTTTCCAAAACTTCCAACACAAGAAAACCAAAAGTAAGGCCTTTCAAGAACAAGAAAATCATTCACAAGAAGAGAAGCAAAGTTTGTTCCAAAAATTATGCAAAATCCCCCTCCTTTCTTTAGCAATTAACTAATTTATTTACTCCCCCACACTCTCCGTTGTTGCATGCATTTTAACTTAATTATTTTATTTAATTTTCTATCCATTGTTCATTTGCACTTAATAAATCACTTTTATAATATTTTATTTATTAATTTAACCTTACATTTAGATCCATTTGCACACACTTTAATTAATATATTCATTTTAATATTTCAATATTAAAACGTAATCTTAATTTATTTAAATCGAGTAAATATTAATAATATTTTATTTTATCACTACATAATTATATAAAATCTTTTATTTTAATTATCACAATGCCTTTTTAATCCCAATAATCTTTGATTTTAATATAATAATAATCAGTCAAAGTACTAACCACTCAATTAATTGAATGCATAGAATACCAAGCAATACCTGACTTCAAACCTAAACGGAAGGAAAAACACAATGACATAGACAAACCAACTCAAACTGACCACACTGACAGGGTATGATGAACAAATACTCATCCTCATCAAGGGTGATGGTTCAATGTAGGGGACAAGACGCTATCTCCATATCAACAATCTCCATTGGGTTTAAGGCACACTCAAACCTAACAATTCAGGTGGAGTCAATGCCTGGTACCTGCAACCTGCAGCAAACCACATAGTTGAGCATGTATATAGACAAACAGTCACAAACACTGTGAAGGGAAAATTGCAGCGTCGTAAGGCACTCGCAAGCGAGAGATGTGATAGTGTTCCCCTTCACCAAAATACATCAACGCACAATGATCAAATACTAACAACATGATAAGAACATGCATCCAATAATCACATAATGCTTATAGCAATACTAACCCACTCTATCAATTAAACTGATCTACTAAGCATGATATAAGCATAAACATCAATGATAAAAGTGTCATCAACTATCATCATAACTGTGCATCAAAGTACCATAATATCCAAGTACAAGCAAGTCACTGTCAGAAACAAAAAGCAAACTGAGGGGCACTACATCCTCCCCCTAGAACCAAGCTTACTCCTAGAAGCTTGCAAATAGATATGGGTATAACTCTCTCATCCTGGATGCATCCTCCCATGTAACAAAAGACTCGTCATTAGGATCCCACTAAACGATCACCTGCTCAATGTCTTGACCCCTGAGGGTGCATCACCTATGTTGAATGACACCCACGGGCTCCAAAGCCAACTACCCGTCCTCTAACTATAAGGCATTCCAATCAAGAACATGAGAAATATCTAGATAATAAAGTCAGAAAATACAAATGTGAAACACATCATGAATGAACAATAGACTGGGCGACAAAGCAAGATGGCATGCTACAAGACCAATCTTCTCCAACACCTCAAAAGGTCCAACAAAGCAAGGTGCGATCTTAGAGCCTTTTCCATAACAGATTGGACTCTTTCGCGGACGCACCCACAAGAATACTCGATCTCCAATAGAGAACTGATGGTCAACCCTATGAGCATCTGCATATTTCTTATGCCTGTCTTGGGTTGCCACCAAATGCTCTCTAATGCGAACCACCTACTGCCCCATCTTCTGAAGCATCTCCAGACCAAGAATTACTCTATCCTCAAGATGATACCAACTCAACGGGGTCTGACAAGGACGACCATACACCGCGTGAAAAGGAGTCATGCCAATAGAGTTGTGATAACTATTAGTGTATGCAAACTCCACCAAATACAAGTAATCCTCCCAATGTGATTGTTGATCCATAACATACATTCGAAGCATATCCTTGAGGATTTGATTAACCCTCTCGGTTTTCCCATTAGTCTCTGGGTAATAAGCTAACTGAAGTTCAATTGAGTCTCCAACACATGTTGTAAGGATGTCCAAAGATCTGAAGTGAACACTAGATCTCTATCTAAGATAATCCTGTGAGGAATACCGTGCAACCTGACTATATCCTCCATGAAGATTCTAGCTAGTGATGAAGCATTGTATGAGGATCAAACAGGAGAAAAGTGTTCCACTTTAGTCAACCTTTCCACAGTGACCATGATGGCATCATGCCGACAGGAAGACATAGGCAAACCAACAATAAAATCCAATGAAATGATGTCCTATTTCCATTTAGGAACAAGATGTGGTTGTAAAAGACCTGGATGTTGATGCTCTACCTTCACTCTCTGACACTCTAAACATGTCGACACAAAATCAGTAATATCCCTCTTCATTTCGGGCCAAAAGTATAGTTGACTAAGGTCTACGTGCATCTTCTTGACACCTGAATGAGCTAAATAGGGTGCCCGATGTGCCTCTGACATGATCAAAGTATGAAGATCTCCTGAGGAAGGAACATAAATGTGACCCAAGTACCGCAAAAGACCATCTGACTCAAGGGAATAATCTGCAAACCTACCTTCTAAAGCTCTACCTAACTCAACCTCAAACCTCACCTCCTGATACCAACTATTTGTAGGAAGTGTTGAAAAGATCTGACTCCTCAAGTCCACTCCAAGAGTCACTGGTGAAAGCTCGTGTCTCCGCCGACTAAGAGCATCTACCACCACATTCTCCTTTCCCCGAATGAACTTCAACTCAAAATCATACTCACACAAGAACTCCATCCACTGTCTTTGCCTCGCATTCAGATTAGGTTGCATGAAAATATACTGTAAACTACAGTGATCACTGTGTAGCTCAAACTGATGTCCCAATAGAAAGTTTCTCCATCTTGTCAAAGAATGAACCACAATGGCTAACTCTATATCATGTGTAGGATAGTTCAACTCATGATCCTTGAGTTTTTGAGACTCGTAGGCAATCGCACGACCATCCTGCATCAACAATGCTCCTAAACCCTCCAACGATGCATCTGTACAAACCACAAAATCCCCAGTAGGATCAAGAACTGTCAAGATAGGTGCATTGCTCAACCTCTCCTTAAGATTTTAAAAATCTACCTGGCACTACTTTGACCGAATAAATTTCTTCCCTTTCCTCTAAAGAGAAGTGATGGGGTGGGCTATCCTCGAAAAACCCTGTAGAAATCATCAATAATAACCTGCCAAACCCATGAAACTGTGAACCTCTACAACATTAGTGGGCGTAGGCCAATCAATGATAGCTTGGATCTTTGAAGGATCCATGACAGTGCTCTCACCAAAGATAACATGACCCAAATATTTCACCTCTATCTGGAAGAACTCACATTTTTCCATATTTACATACAACTGGTTCTTCCTCAAAAATTGTAGCACCTGATGTAAATGCTCCTCATGCTCTTCCATAGACCTCGAATAGATCAAAATTTCATCCAAAAATACCAAAAAAATCTATCAAGGTAAGTATGGAACACATCATTCATCAAACTCATGAATACAGACGGTGCATTTGTCAACCTGAACGACATAACAGTGAACTCATAATGCTTGTAACGAGTGTGAAATGTAGTCTTATGGATGTCTGCCTCAAAGATGCGCAACTAATGATATCCTGACTTAAGATCAATTTTTGAAAATAGCCTAGCTCCTTGATCTGATAAAAAGGGTCATTGATCGTTGGCGATGGAGACTTGTTCCTCACCATCACCTTATTTAACTGTCGATAATTAATGCACAATCAAAGGGATTTGTCCTTCTTCACAAAAATAACTATTTCTCGCCAAGGAGAGACACTAGGATGAATAAACCCCTTCGCCAACAACTCCTCAAGCTATAACTGCAACTCCTTAAGTTCTTGAGTAGTCATCCGATATGGAGCTCAAGAAATAGGCTATGCTCCAAGAACAAGGTCTATCTTAAAATCGATGTCACGCTTAGATGGCATCCCTGGAATCTCGCTAGGGAAGATATCTGCATACTATCTAAGGATAGGATGACTATCAAGAGACACCTCTCGGCTCTCCCTTAACTCCAGATCATTACCGGACACTGCAAACAACTAAAATCCCTGATGCATACACCTCCTCAACTACATAGCAAAGATTATACGTAAGGAAATGGGCCTCTGAACTCCAACTACCTCCACCTCATTTCCCAAGTCATCTATGCAGTGCACTGACTTACAATGATAATCTATCACTGCTCAGTGAGCATCTAACCAGTCCATTTCCAACAAAATATCATATGACCCAAGGGGTATAATACGAAGGTCTACTATGGTACAAAGAGAACCAATCCTCAAACCACAACCACAAACAAGAGACTCAACTACGACCTTAGCACCAAAGGCCAGTTCAACCTGCCACCTATCATCTTGCTTCTCTGCCACCAGTCCACATCGTGCCACTACATAAGGAGATATCAAAGAATCTAAAGCACCGGAGTCAAAGAGAATAAAGACTCTACTACCCTGTAACACACCTGTAGTCTCAACCACTGTACCCTAATGTTTGGCCTGGTGATTTTCAACCACTGTAAAAACTCTGTGTGACCTGCATGCATCCCCTACTGTAGGATTTGAAGTTGTCGACCTCTGACTAAATCTAGATGTGCCCTTCTAAGGGCACTATCTATTAATGTGACCCCACTGACCGCAAGAGAAACACCTTGTACCTCTGCCAAAAATTCTACCACCTAGAGGTGCGCTAGACTGTTGAAAACTACCTCTACTAGTTGCAGACTATGAACTCTAAGCTGGTTGATTAGAACGATAACACTTGTTTCACCTCCAATTCCTATCTTTCCCAGAATGAAACCACTTACCACCATGTTGAGACTGAGAGTTCTTATATTTTGACTAAGAGTGTTGCTACTTCTGTTGTTGTTGTCCACCCTTAGCAGGTGCATGGTGGCTCCTAGAGGAACCTGTTTCCTGAGTCTAGCCACCCCGAGAACTGAAACCTGCTAGGGTTGCACTACCAATCTGCACTCCTGTATGACCACCTAGTGCCATAGCCAAATTTTCCTCTACTATATGAGCCTTCTCTATAGATACCTCCATGGTTTTTGGCCCAAAAACACAAACACCCCCACTAATACGAGCATTCAAGCCCCTGATAAAATGTTTTACCAACATACCCTCATCATCACCTATGCCAGCATACTGCTTAAGCTCATAAAATCTATGCTCATACTACTCAACTAACATCACCATCTACCTCAACTCATGGAACTCATCTGCATGATGTTGTCACCAATGATCAGACAAGAATTGAGCTCTGAATCTCTCTAAAAACATCTCCCATGAGACTAAATCTATATCCAAACGAAGCTTCTACTCCTCCAAACACCACCACGTGGAAGAAAAAACTCTAAGATGCATGATAGCGCACCTAGCCTTGGTATTGCTCAGATCAATTAACCATGTTTCAGCCTCCAAACCACTACCAGTCCATCAAAAGTAGGAGGAGGAACTCTCAAAAGATCCCTCATGTGCTCGGCTAAAATTGCCTCCTGCTCTATAGTAACCTCTTTTCTCCTGGGAGACCTCTCCCTCACTCTAATCACCAATTTTTCACCCTCCTGTCTCGGACCAAGACAGGCAAGAAACTCCTCGAGTAAGTGACACAACTGCGTGCCCTCCAAACTCGGCTAACCCGGATTTTGATCTCTACCTCACTAATTATTCTGGGAATCCTATTGTTTCTCACTATCAAACTCATGGGAACTCTGAGGAGGGGAGTCTTGGTGATTAGCCCCACGGCCACCACCATGAGCTCTACCACGTCCTCGACCTTGACCCCAACCTCTCAGCATGATCCTACACAAACACCACCAAGGACAAGTTCAAGGTGTTAGATGAGGTCATCAAGGGAAAGTATAAACTTCAGAATTCTACACAACTAAGACAACCTAATGGGCTCTTGTATATATCCAGAGTACCCAGTGTTAGAACTTGGGCTCTGATACCATGTGTAACACCCTGCCACGAAACCCTAGAGGACAACACACTATAACACCAAAAAAAACTGGAATAATGTTCTTTTTTGAAGTGCAACATATTAAGGATTGCAGAATTTAGAATAACTTCCATTCTAAATCTAGGTACCTCTAAAGTTACATGACTACACTACTAGAATCCCATAAATTGAACTAACAAGAAATATAATTCATCACATTTAACCAATCCATCTAACAATTTAAGTTTCATTTATCCTATCTCATTTAAAAGATTAACCAATATGAATTATTCATATCATGTCATCTATATAGTAATATCAAGGACCATTTAATTAACTACCATATGAAATAATCACCATTTACATTATCCATTACAAGAGAGAGTACAATATTGCATTTCAAGAGAAAATAACAAGAATGATAAACGTATCTAAGTTTCATTTATCCTATCTCATTTAAAAGATTAACCAATATGAATTATTTGTATCATGTCATCTATATAGTAATATCAAGGACCATTTAATTAACTACCATATGCAATAATCATCATTTACATTATCCATTACAAGAGAGAGTACAATATTGCATTTCAAGAGGAAATAACAAGAATGATAAACGTATCTAAGTTTCATTTATCCTATCTCATTTAAAAGATTAACCAATATGAATTATTTGTATCATGTCATCTATATAGTAATATCAAGGACCATTTAATTAACTACCATATGCAATAATCATCATTTACATTAAGTTTCATTTATCCTATCTCATTTAAAAGATTAACCAATATGAATTATTTGTATCATGTCATCTATATAGTAATATCAAGGACCATTTAATTAACTACCATATGCGATAATCATCATTTACATTATCCATTATAAGAGAGAGTACAATATTGCATTTCAAGACAAAATAAAAAGAATGATAAATGTATTTAAACATACATAAAGTTAAATTATGCCAACTAATTCAGAACAAGACTATGATTTGCCATCTCGAACCGCATTCAAGTATATTGGCGCACTAAGAAGTTCCTCAAGATATGATATCTTAGAAATGAGTCCTCAAGATACCTAAACCCTAGGAAGTCACTCCTCAAGATATCAAATCTTAGGTACCTCTTGGTCCAAAACGATGCCCTGAAAGGTTCAATGGCTGCAGTAATCATCAGAATCAAGACATACATCTCCAAATCATAAAGTCGGAAGCGAAATCATTAACCATAATGTGTCATCATTAGTTACCATTCAAAATCAATTTCATTAACTAATATAAATAAGGTACACCATTAACTTTACTAATTACTAGAGAAAGTTCAACAATAATTTACAACATTACATCATTACATCGTTACATTGAATGAACAACAATGTCTCCTCGAACACATGTGAGGAGAGTACATCAGAAGTATATTACATGATACAGTAGGTTTATGGTACAATACAAGTACATGAAATATAATCCTCCTGGAACTGGAACAAGCTCAAAAGTCTTCATAACCAGGAGTAGTCACCACGAACACGAACCAAGTGAGGGAACCCAATGGAGTACAAGGCATATTCCACCCGACCATTTGGAACCCTAAGGTCTACCCCCCGTGCTAGGAGATAGCAATAAGGTCCCACCAAAAAATAGTCAAGGGACAAAAGATGACACAAAGGCCAACACAACTATAGTACAACATCACACAAAATTAACCACTAATAAAGACACATAAACATCAAGGGAGACAAGATGCATGGGAATACTAGGTTGTCGTAGTAGGAGTGTCATCACATAGTTTGCTATGGGTTACCCTAGCAGATCTTCCTAGGCCCTGACCCCCATCCTGGGTTACCCTGGTAGCCTCTATTGATCTTCGGCCCCCATACAAACCTATGCAGAACCAACATACCTCTCCTGAAGACAAGGCAGTTGAAATTTCCATTCCAAGCCTTCTCATCTCATCTCAAGCCTAAACGAGCACTTGAGACATGAGTGAGGCAATCACTTATCTTGATTAGTGTGAATACTACCCAACCCCCTAACTCATTTTAGGTTATCACTTAATTATGAAACTCTCACATGGGTTACCCCAGTGCCACTTTGTGCGTTAGCCCCCATTGAGAGCCACTCCCCTACTAGCAACTAGGAGACCCAAAGAACAACAATAGGGAAAATCCAACTTGCACAATCACACAAACGACATAAACATAACAACAAGGTAGGGAAAAACCCATCCTGCACACAAGTTCCAATCATAGTGAAGAACATATCGTGCAAGGATAATGACCCCCGTAAACACATTCAATACAAAACAACCATCCCAAAGGTTTATCAAGAATTCCATCAAAAGAGAATTTCCCCTAGCCTCTGGAAGACTTCCAAAACCCACCTCACATCGAGACTTAAACATTTGTACAATAACTCACAACTAATCCCAAAAGAATAACCATCCACTTACTTCATATAACGACTCAACCAATAATAGAAACATAGGATACGTAATGGATTTACAATGCAACCATCTCCATTTTACTAACTATTCATCTTAATCAAAAGATAATCTAATTCTATATAAACTAATCCATTAACGCGATCAAGATACACATGGTGGGTTTACAACTAGTTTAGTACGCAATTACAAAAGCATTCCATATTTGCAATTCCAAAGAATTATTCTAATTTCTCTCTTTCATCAATTCCACAATTATTTAATTATAATAAATTGGTCTTTCTTTATCTAGTTTCCAAATTAGATAACTATCAGAACCATTTAATCAGAGAAGTAAAACTCATTCTATTCTCTTCTTTTTCTAACACCATATTTCATATACGAGGATACATATACAAGTATATATATATATATATATATATATATATATATATATATATATATATATATTTGTATATATAAATATAAACACATGTATGAGTATGTATCTATACATACATATATATATATATGAGTATATTCCTAATATTATTTTCAATAATAAAGCAAATGCTAATGAGATAAACGTAATTATTTAAATATATATATATATATATATATATATATATACATTTTTGTATATATATATATTTCTGTATATATATATATGTATATATATATATATATATTTCTATATATCTATATCCATTTATATATACCTGTATAAACTTATAAACAATTAATTTACAAACTGTTGTCCATATTGAACATCTGAAAGTAAGCACACACTTATATATATGTAGAAATTAAATAACATACAGAATGCAACCAAACGGAATTAAACAAGGAATCAACATTCTTAGCCTTTAGCCCAATGACCCTCTATAGAGGGTGTGCTACCTGTGGAGGGCGTTGCCTACACAGTGCACTCATCCTCTATGAGGATGTGTGGCCCTGTGAAGGCTTAAAGCCTCACAAAAACTTAATAAATTTCCTCTACATAAATTAAAATGAATGATTTTATTATTTGGTTTATTTTCGAATTTAAAAGAAGCAAAGTATCAATCAAACATTCAGCGGAATGTATATATTACAAATGTGGAAATATATTGTTTGCATTTTTGTTCAATACAAACGCATATATATATATATATATATTACAAGGAAAATAAGCAAAAGAATCATGCCTATATAGTCTTGTCACGGAATATAACACAAAAACTTATATATTTGCACATTAAATACATGATTCTCACAGGCACAAAACAATTTGGGGTTTTAAAGCTGAATGCAAACTACAAAACTACTAAATTACACACTCAGAAATCAACATAAAAATGATCTAATTTTCTACAACACAACACTCCATTTCCATTTTCTACAGAATTATAATTTGGGAATAGCAAGGAACCTGGTTTACAGAACAATTGACCCAACTGCATATTGATGTCGGATTCAGCTTCACAACTTCTAGCTCCAAGCCTCTTCAAGAACCCAACAAATACTGCAAAGACCCCCAATTTTCAAAACTTCCAACACAAGAAAACCAGAAGTAAGGCATTTCAAGAACAAGAAAATTATTCACAAGAAGAGAAGCAAAGTTTGTTCCAAAAATTATGCAAAAGCCCCCTCCTTTCTTTAGCAATTAACTAATTTATTTACTCCCCCACACTATCTGTTGTTGCATGCATTTTAACTTAATTATTTTATTTTATTTTCTATCCATTGTTCATTTGCACTTAATAAATCACTTTTATAATATTTTATTTATTAATTTAACCTTACATTTAGATCCGTTTGCACACACTTTAATTAATATATTTATTTTAATATTTCAATATTAAAATGTAATCTTAATTTATTTAAATAAAATAAACATTAATAATATTTTATTTTATCACTACACAATTATATAAAAGCTTTTATTTTAATTATCACAATGCCTTTTTAATCCCAATAATCTTTTATTTTAATATAATAATAATCAATCAAAGTACTAACCTCTCAACTAATTGAATGCACAAAATACCAAGTAGTACCTGACTTCGAAGCAAAATGAAAGGCAAAACACAACGATATAGACATACCAACTCGAATTGACCACACTGAAAGGCTATGATGAATGGATACTCATCCTCGTTAAGGATCATGGTTCAACATAGGGGACCAGACGCTATCTCCATATCAACAATCTCCATTGAGTTTAAGGCACGCTCAAACCTGACAATTCAGGTGGAGTCGATGCTTGGTACCTGCAACCTACAACAAACCACACAGTCGAGCATGTATATTGACAAATAGTCACACACCATGAAGGGAAAATTGCAGCGTCGTAGGGCACTCGCAAGTGAGAGATGTGACATTCTTCCCCTTCACCAAAATACATCGACACACAATGATCAAATACTAATAACATGATAAGAACATACATCCAATAATCACATAATGCTCATAGCAATACTAACCCACTCTATCAATTAAAGTGATCTACTAAGCATGATATAAGCATAAACATTAGTGATAAAAGTGTCATCAAGTATCATCATAATTGTGCATCAAAGTACCATAATATCCAAGTACAAGCAAGTCACTGTCAGAAACAAAAAGAAAACTGAGGGGCACTACACCACTTCCCCCAGTCCTTACTTTTTAGGGATTTTTGAAATGCTTTTTAAAACATTATTTTATTTTATTTCCGATTTCTTATAAATTCATTTTCAAGAGTTTAAAATTTGTAAAATCAAAATTGCATTATCACCCTACTTTTTCACTTGCTTTTTCACCTTGTCAATTCTTTTCATGTTTTTTGATCACTTCACACAAGGATAAATGAAGTTAATCATTCCAACATTATTTTCCACCAAACAATCCATCTCAAAATCAAATTTTCAAAATTGAAACAAAATTTAACCTTCAAACCAATACAATATTGCACATAGCCATGGATGCTCCTGCATCAAACACCCACAGTAGAAAGAAATGTTTCATGAGTGTGGCTCATAAACATTTGTAGATTCCATGCTCAAACTAAATCCATCTTCCCACCTTGTCCACTTTAACATTCTCTCTCACATATCCTTGCAACTTGATATCTCTCCCATCCTTCATTCTTCCTCTCTTTCTCCCTCTTTTCACATAATTCATCTCCCACCAACCTACATAGTGAAACTCTGGAAAATCATAAAAATTAGCTTCTTAATCATTAAGAAAGTAATTAAATCCATGCATTACATCTTTCTTTGTTATTGTTGCAACCACTTGTTCATCATCACCCTTGGTTACAAAACTATGCTCTTCCTCCTTCATGCCTTCTAAAAGACAATTTTCAGCTGCAATCACTTCATCCTCTGCATTCTTATTAATGTTAGTGACATAATCAAAAGATTTATCCTCTCAAACTTATAACAAAATATCATTCTTACCAATCTTTTTATCAAATAAATCAACAAATGATGCAAAGGGAATTTCACCAAACAAATCAACATTCTCCTTCTTGTAACCTTCCTTACTTTCAACCATTGTGCCTTGTTTTACTAATGCATTAGTTTCTACAATATCATCTTCTACAACACTTTTTTCATGCTCAAATAAATCAGATTTTACCTCTTCTTCTTTCTCCATTGAAACCTTCACTTTACCTCTCTTGTATGCCATCAATATTGCTGCAACTTGCATTAGCAAATGAAAATCTTCATCTTCATCCTCTTTCACCATCTATTTAACTCCATTAACCAAAAAAATTCCAATGCTCTGAGATACCTTTCCATCCTCCTTATTCAAGGGCTTCAACTTGTGTTTGATTCCATCCTTGGTCAAAGAGTATGTATTAGAATACCCATCATGCATTGCACACTTGTCAAACTGCCAAGGTCTTCCCAATAACACATGACAAACATCCACATAAGTTATATCATATAAAACTTCATCGTGATAATCACCTATCTTAAACTTTACTAGACATTGTTCATTTACCAGAACTTTGCGGTCATCTTGCAACCAAGCAATCCGGTATGGATGCGGGTGTCTTCTCATTTCCAATTGCAACTTATTCACCATTTCTTCAAAAACAAGATTGTCAGTACTACCACCATCAATAATAACATTACAAACTTTACCTTCACATTTGCATCTTGTTCTGAACAATCTTCTCCTTTGATCAAGTTTTTTTCCCTCATTCATCAAGACTCTTTTGAAACAAGTGTTTCTCCACTCTCTGCCTCTTCTGAGTGTGAAGAATTAGCATATTCCTCATTCACATTCACTTCCCTTGCATGATTTGCAGTCCTCCTATTTGTCTTATCTTGTTTTGGACACTCATAAGATCTATGCCCTTCTTCTCCACATTTGAAACAAGTCATTTTATAATCTCCTCTTCCAAATCCTCTACCCAATCTTCCTCTTCCTCTGAAACTTTGATCATAGGTTTTATTTTAACTCTCACCTCTTTCTTCCTTGCTGACCTTAGTGTCTCCAATCTTATATTTATCCTCATACTACTGCACATTAAATTTACTCTTTCCTCTTTGCTTATTTTCAAATCTTTTGTTCATTCTTTCTTCAATCTTCAAGGCAACTTGATATGGATCCTCCATGGTTAAAATCCTCACTAATGTCATCTCCTCCTGAATGCTTGGCCGCAAGCCATTAATGTATCTTGTAACCTTCTCCTTAGTTGCTTCAACATGTCCCATTCTAATGAGAATCCGATGAAACTCTTCCATGTATTCTTTCACTGTCTTTGTTCCTTGTTTCAATCCTTGCATTTTCTCGAGAAAATCTAGCTCATAATCCATTGGAATAAGCTGCCTTTTCATTTTCTCTACCATTTTGTCCCACTTTTTTATTTTCTCCTTCCCTTTTCTTCTTCTTTCCAACTAAATCTCCCTCCACCAAATGGAAGCATGACCCTTTAATCTGGTTTTTGCAAACCTTACTCTATCAAGGTCCTCAATTTCCTTGAATTCAAAATACTCCTCCATATCATTAATCCAATCTATCAACTCCTTTGGATTCAAATTTCCACTGAATGTAAGAACATCAATCTTTGGCCTCTTTCCAATCTTTGAAAGGGATCTCAACAATGGGTCATTTGAAACTATTGCAGCTCCATCTCTTTGCTCACTTGTCAGGTTGGCATTCTCTGAGGCTTCTTCTTCTTCATCACTCTATGGTTCTCTTCTATGTGCAAACCATCTTCTTATCTCTTCTTGGAGTGTCTCCATTTGCCTTCTCAAGGCTCTAAAGTCACCTCTATGGACAAAGTTTCCCATTCTTCCTTTGAAAGGTTCCCAACCCAAATCTGATCCAATTTTTCTGAGTTTGATTTCTGATTTTACTTTGACTAGTGAATAGGGAATTTGTTTTTTGTTTGTTTTTTGCCGGTCTATGAGTTTTTTGTGATTTTTGGTGGTTTTTTTTTGTTTAGGTTTTGTGCTTGATAATTACGAAATAGAAATAGATGCTAAAGGAACATAAATGAATGAAATACAATTATGAATTCTAATTTTCCTAGGACAACAAATGTAATTTTTAGAATTAATGAAATTGAACCATGAATTACATAGAATTTGCATACTCGAAAGCTAGCGCTCAATTTATTGAATATTTAATTGTTGGAGCCACAACATATACAATAAATATATGATATAAAGTTTGATCTACTCCTTAGTGGTATGAAAACCCTAATTTCCAATTAAGGTTTGATTGAAAATGACACCCAAATAGTACGACCAGTTGGTGAATGCACTGAAATGATGATATATGTTGATAAGAAGCCCTAATCTGTAATTATATTTTAATAACTCACTTTTGCAATTAATTCTAAATAAAAATTAACCTATGATGAAGACCAATGATGCCCAAATGGAAACCCTAGGTAGATTTCCATGTTTTGTGAACTGGGTTTTCGTCTAATTCACTATCCTCTAAGGGATTTCATCCTCAGAAGACATGTTTGTTCTTGAAACCCTCTTCTAGAGCTCAAACCTGCAATTTTCTTTTGTCAAAATGAGAATAGAATTCCCAAGAATGAGCCCAACATATTTCTTTATAACCTCCCATGAGCTTTTTTTTATCAAAGAATAAAATAATCGTCCCCAAGAGGCTACACCCATCTTGAGGGTCTTTCCTCATCAAAAGAAAGGGCCACATTTTAAAAACAACTTCGAGTCACTAGGATGGGGGGCACTTTTCACTATTCCCTTTATAATTTTTTGTTAATATTCACTTTTTACTATTCCATTAAAACAAACTTTAATATTTCTAATTTATCCCTGGATTCATCAATTGAAGTCCAAACTAAAAGGCTTGCAAAGCTCCTAGCTAAGCTCCACAGCCCTCGATTGGGTCCCCTAACCATTCTGTTGACCTACGGGAACCCTAATAGTAGGCTAACCTCCGCTATAGTCCAAGTTTCCTAAGGAAGGGACATTACATCCTCTATCTCTACCCCTACCATGTTGGGCTCCTCTTCCATACATTTTATAAAATACCTATAAGCTCAATCCTAGTGCAAACTGCCTCCTTTTGGTGAATCTTCCTGCACACTCAGAATCTTCTAGCTCTGATACCACTAATGTAAGGGTTGCAACACCCTTCAAAAACTACCTTAAAACCCTTTTAAATTCTCACAAACATTTAGTCAAACAATTGGCAACAATGCTCTAAAATTCAAAAATTTGGATCTGAACATATGCACTCTTATTTGCAATAAAAGGAATGATGGATTACATCAATAAATTAGTCAAGAGGGACTGATAACAACAACTAAAAATTAAATATATTCATTAAACATGCCATGAAATTACCACAACAAGGTTTCAAGCTCAAACAATGAGAGCTTATGCCAAACAATGCATTCTCCAACGCCTAGAATCCTCATGTAGCTTCTCAAACTTGTCTCTTTCAATCTAGAATTGATATGAACTGTGGTACAATAGTCCCAACCTGCAATAAAAACATTCAAACAACCTCCTCCATGAATGCCACGCCTTCTTCTATGACTTTACTTGTTTTCTTAAAAAACTCAACTCAGAAAATGACCTCCTTTTCCAGATTTTTCCTCATTTTCCTGAATGTTTTCACATTCATTTTCCTTCTTCTCCAAAAACTCACGATGACTTCTCATTGATTCCCTCCAAAAAGCTAAACATAAAAAACATTAAACTCCAACCAATCGAAATCATAACTCCCCACAACCATTGATTTGACCATTTTCACCCGAAAAGGCCAAAATCCAAGATTGGCTAACCTTGGTGTTCACTTCCCCCAATCCCTACTTTTTAGAGATTTATGAAATGCTTTTTAAAACATTATTTGATTCAATTTCCAATGCCTTATAAATTCATTTTCAAGAGTTTAAAATTTGGAAAATCAAAATTGCATTATTACCCTACTTTTTCACCTTGTCAATGTTTTTCATGCTTTTTGATCACTTCACACAAGGATAAATGAAACTAATCATTCCAAAATTATTTTCCACCAAATAAGCCATCTCAAAATCAAATTTTCAAAATTGAAACAAAAGTTTAACCTTCAAACCAATACAGGATTGCATGTAGCCATGGATGCTCCTGCATCAATCAATAGCTATAACCTATGTTTCTTCCCTCTTAAACTTTAAGCAACATCTTTTTAGTATTAGCAGTTGGCATTGGAGTTATGCATCCATTAAAAAGCTTACAAAACTAGGTGAGAAACTTCAAAAAAATTTAAAGGATTTGCAGTAAAAGATTAGCTTTTTATGTTGGACACTAATTCCTAGAGCCCAAACATGAGCTCCCCAAGGTACAGCAAGAGCATGGAAACAAGCTCCTCTCTTCACTATTAATGTTCAAAAACATCAAAATCTTCTGAAACTTTCTAAGAACCTTCCTCTAGCTTCAAATGGAATTAGTAGTAATATTTTTGGTCCTTTTGCATCACTAGTTACTTGTTTAATTCCTATCTCTTGTAGTAATTTCTATTTATCTTAAAAGTCAAATAGTGAGTACTTTATTTTTTGTTTCAAAATATGTTTAGATTGTTAAATATTTTAACACATTCAAAGAAAGAGTACTTAATTATTTTTTACACAACTAGGTTCATCTATTTTTATCTTTTAATTGCACAAGTTGGAGTTTCAACCTTTGTATGCTCGATGGAAGGATAGATGGTGGAATTGCGATATGACCTTTTAAATTATAATCTTGGTCTTCTAGCACTTTTAACCACTTTTACCTAGCTCTTACTAAGCTCAACTAGTGCTACAAGCCCATGATCATTTAATATTTCTAGAATTCAATTTTTCTTTGAAGATGTTATTCTTTTTCAAATTTGGAAGTCTAGAAATAATGTTATCTTGTTTGTGAATGATATTTCAAATGTAATTACTCTTTGATTGATAAAGTGACTTATAGATTCAAGCCCATTCTAAGAAAGTTGCTCTTGAGTTTCAACAATTACTCGATTTGCTCAACCATTGAGGGAGTTCCATGTGCACTAAGTTGGGTTGCTCCTAATGGTACTTTACATAATTCTCCTTCTCCCGCCCCATGTAGACAAAGTTACTTCTATAGTCAAAGCCATTTTTCTCTACCTTCTATTTAGTAGTAGGGTTAATCTATGTCTCCTTATGGTAACTTTTTTGGTCAATGATAAAGTGGAAGATAATGTAATTAATCTTTGACTAAGAAAGTGAGCGACGTTTCCTTTGTGTAATTATAGACTCAATCCTAGTTTGAGAAAGTTCCTCTTGAGTTTCAATATTTACAAGATTTTTTCAACCACTAGGGGAGTGCTCTATGAGCTATGGGTTGGGTTGCTCCTAATGGCACTTTGCAAAAAATTCCTTCCCCTATCCCATATAGACAAAGTCACTCCTATAGTCAAAGACATTTTTATCTACCTCCTACATATTGGTAGGGTTGGTCTATGAATCCTTACGGTAACTCTTGTGGTCAATGATTGAGTGGCATTGTGGCCATGGTTATAAATCTATCACTCGGATGAGGTATCCATCCCCTTAATTGTGCATAAATAGTAGGATATGTGGGATGAGTGGGAGGCTTCAAATATGTTTGATGAGCATTGACCATGTTGTGCTATGATGATCCCCTTCCACCACCTCCTTACATGGATACATGCACATAAATTTCTTGTTATTTTAAACTTTTGATTACATATTTCAAATGCATTTAATATTTTAAACCATATATATTAACCAACCACCTTTTTATTATAAACCTTTTAGTTATACTTTTTAAAATTATATATTTAATTCAATATAATTGAAGTATTCTCAAAAATCAAAACCTTTCAATATTTAATTGATTTTTTTTGCCTCTTAACAATATGGACAAACCCCAATACTTTCTATATTGTCTTGTCTATCTACCATTTTGAGTGTACATTTGATCGTATTCATTAATCAATTGAAATTCAAAGCGTATTGTCTTGTCTATCCAACATTTTAAGTGTACATTTGATCATATATTTATTAATCAATCGCAATTCAAAATATATTATAGATACACGTTTGATCATACCATATTTATTAAACATTTTGAGTGTACATTTTATTGTACTTATTAATCAATCAAAATTCAAAATATATTCGAAATACATATTTTGATCGTACCATATTTATTAATCAATTAAAATTCAACATATATTGTGAGTACACATTTTACCATATTCCTTAACCAATTGAAATTTAAAATATTTTTTGAATATACATTTGACCTCAATTGAAATTCAAACAAATGTGCAACTCAAAATCAGTCCTCAGAACATTCAAATACCTAGTGAATTGATAAACAAGCAGTTGCCTCAATATTACAACTAGCCTAGAGTTTTGCATTGGAGATGTTTGCTAACTTTGGCAAATGTTTTGTCCAGGTGATCCAGCAGGAGGAGCTTGAGGATTATGATTATTATGGTACTACACTAGCGGAGAGATAGGATCACTATTTTGTTTGTTTGTGTTGGGGTTGGCGCTGGACAGTTGAATGTGGGGAATTGAGCATGTACCTGAATGCCCTGCAGGTCCTGCTCCCGAGGACTGACTTGGTGTTCATCATCTTGTTTTGTTTATTCACATGGGGGGAAACGAGCAAAATTTGAGCTCTGCAAAACCATTCAAACAATACTAGAATTATCGATGCATGGAATCAAATCATGAGCCTGTGTTTTGAATACGACTATTCAGGATTTTGGAGAGGTTTTCTAAGATTAGAGTATATTAGAATAAGAGCTCAATGGAAAGGCGACCAGAGATTTGAATGCTTAAGAAATATAGAATATAAAAAGATTTGAGAGCAGAGATCTGGGTATGGAGGTTTGCACATTAGGCAATGACATGAGGACGTATTAACATTAGTATGTGAATGGAATTTTATTTTGGTGTGGAGATGAATAAAAAAAAATGATTACAGATTTGAATATGGAGACGTACACAGTAAATATGGTGTGAGGCATGCGTGTTGGGTGTTCAGATGTATGGAAATATTTTTTTAAAAACTAAAGAGTACAGATGTGGGTGTGGGCTGAGCCAATAACTTGTGGGAATGCTATCATTAAATTCTGAATAGAAAGGGATTTGGCAGTGGAGATGCACTTAAAAATTGAGTGGAGAATTTAATATATCAAGTATTTGAATATTATGATATATACAGTGAATATGTTCTTATGCATCATGCACATCTGTTCTTAGGTTGTGATAATTGATTCATTTATCTAGAGATTTCTAATGATGTGGATCCAGTCGGACTTTTCTACACGGGTGCAGAGCCAAAAACAATTGCTGCAGTCAGAGCAACTGGCAATGGCTAGGAAGAATATTAATATTAGTTTTTGAGGAGAAAGAGATTCGAGTATTCAAATACAATAATCAAAAGAGTAGAGATTTGAATATGGAAATATACACAGTGAGTATACCTACTCTGAGCATCATGATTGTTTGAACTTTGAAGGCTGTGATTATTGATTCATTCATCCAGAGGCCTCGAATGATTTGGATCCATTCAGACTTTTGCATAAGGTTGCAGAACCAAAAGCAACTACAGCATAGTCACAGTCACAGCACCAATCATCAGTCTGTTCAGTAAACATATTGGATATAGTCCCAAACTATGGCTTGGGGGCTATAATTAATCTCTGAATAGAAATAGATTTGTGCGTGGAGATACATTAAAAAAATGGCTAGAGTTTTGAAATTTTCATAGATTTGAATATGGAGATACACACGGTGAGCATAGTCTGACGCAAGTTAGTTGGGAGGTTGTGATTATTGGTTCAGCTATCCAGAGATATTGAATGATTTGGATCCACCCAGACCTTTCTACATGGATGCAGAGCCTAAAGCAACTACAGCGCACTCACAGGCACAGTCATCGGCTTCTTCTATATTTAGTTTATTTAACACTTCTTCTTCCTCTTGTCCTTCATTTTCTTCATCATCTTCTTCGTCTTTTGCTATTGATCTCAGCTCTTCCTCTCCATCCAAAAGCAAGCCCACACTGAAGCCATTAACTGTGAGGTTCTCAGATTTCCATCCACCAACGAATTCATCATCAATATCTTCCCATAAGTTTTCATGTCCACTGCCACCTAACTTATCAGATTCAAGCCTCTACAACTCACCCACGAACATCTCCCCAGCATCGTCAGCCTTTGTTTCAGCCTCCCAGTCCCCATTCCTATCCCCTCGCCTCGTGTTGCCTACTGATTCTTCGGCTTCACAGTCTCCTAATTTATCAGTCCTATTGCAATTGCCTGATAATTCTGCTTCACAGTCCCCTTTTTTGACCCCCAACGATTCGGGTCTTCTGCAATTACCCAGTGATGTTGATCAGCAGGAGCAGCAACAAGAACAGCAGCAGCAAAAACATCAGCGGCAACAACAACATTCCCCTTTGTCACACTCTGCTTCGCCTTCAGACGACATTCCAAGCTGCTCATACACACCTCCAGCTGAAGATCATTGTAACCAGCTAGCAAATTATGTGTTTGAAGACTTCTCAGAGGATATCCACAAATCCAAAGCCCAGGTAGGATCTGATCATGCCCCTCCTCGTGTATCATTTTCTTTTCCTGCACCTAGGACATCCTTTGCAAAAGGGCCCATGTCCCCTACTTCCTCAGGCAGGCTGAGGAGCTGTGACGTCTACATTGGGATCCATGGCCAAAGCTCCTCTCTTGTCAGGTTCTCGAAGTGGCTTCATGCTGAGCTCGAGCTTCAGGGAATAGCCTGCTTTGTAGCAGACCGGAGCCGTTATTCAGATAGTCAAAGCCATGACATTGCAGATAGGATCATATGCTCTGCAACTTTTGGGGTTGTTATTATAACCAAGAACACATTTCTTAACCCTTTTGGCATAGAGGAAATCAGGTTGTTTCTGCAGAGGAAGAATTTGGTTCCCATATTTTTTGACATTAAACAGTCGGACTGCGCGGCCAAGGATATCATTGAGAAGAAGGGAGAGATGTGGGAGAAGCAAGGGGGTGAATTGTGGAGGCTCTTTTCGGGGCAGGAAAAGGAATGGAAGGAAGCAGTTGAAGGACTTAGCAGGATGCAGGATTGGAAACTAGAGGCTTGCAATGGGAATTGGAGGATCTGCATTTTGAGGGCTGTTAGTTTGTTGGGCACTAAACTTGGCAGGAAGTCAGTTGCAGAGAGGGAGAGAGTGAAAAAGGAAAGAGCAGAGGGTGAAGAATTTCCTTTCCCAAGGAACAATGGGTTTGTGGGAAGACAAAAGGAATTGAATGAAATTGAGAACATTTTATTTGGGAGGGCTGCTGATGAAGAAGAGGATTTCCAATTGTGTCACATTAGAAAATATGGGAAAGATAGATGGCAAGAGGGCGCAGAGAGCTTCGAGCCTAGAAGAAGAAGTGATGCAGATAACTGGGCCAGATTAGGTTTTACTGAAGGTTATTCAGAGAGGCGAAAGAGTGAATCAGATAAATGGATTTGGCAGGAAGGTAAGAAGGAGGCAGACACACTCAAACATAAAGGAAGAGGGCATATAGAGACAAAGAGATGCAAAGAACCAACCTTGGAAGCATGGATTGAACCACCTCTGGAGCTTATAAACAAAGGAAGAAGTCCGCCAAAATTGCGTATGAAGCCAAAGTCAACACAAAGAGCAAAACATGGGCACAAGCATAAGGAGCAGAACAATAGATCAGAAGCTGTAAACCTGTTATATGGGAGTGGGATTGTCTGCATCTGTGGAGTTTCAGGAATCGGTAAGACCGAATTGGCTCTGGAATTTGCTTACAGATTCTCTCAGAGGTACAGAATGGTGTTGTGGGTGGGAGGTGAATCCAAATATTTCCGTCAAAATTTTCTGAATCTGTCGTTGGTTTTAGGTCTAGATGTCAGTACAGACACCCAAATTAGTCCCGAGAAGGGTCGGGTAAAGACTTTTGAGGAACAGGAATATGAAGCCTTCCAAAGAGTCAGGAGAGAATTGCTAAGAGATGTGCCTTATTTGCTTGTTATAGACAATTTGGAAAGTGAGATGGATTGGTGGGATGGTAGAGACATTTTGGAGTTGCTTCCTCGTATCAATGGAGCTACTCATGTAATTATAACCACTCGACTTTCCCAGGTAATGAACTTTGAGCCTCTAGAGTTATCATACCTATCAAAAGTTGAGGCAATGTTTCTGATGAAAGGGAAGAGGGATTTCCCTTCACAGGAGTTGGATGCATTGAGAACTATAGAGGAGAAATTGGGTCGATTGACTTTTGGTTTGGGAATTGTTGGAGCTATGTTATCAGAGCTTTCGATCGCACCTTCTGCACTATTGGAGTCCATCAATAAGGTGCCTTTACGAGAGCTGACATGGACTGCGAGGGATGATCCAACATTGAAGAATAACCCATCCCTTGTGCAGCTTCTAGGTCTAAGTTTCACCATTCTTAACCATGCAAATAGACCAAGGGATCTAGCATCTAGAATGGCTTGGGTTGGAGGGTGGTTCGCAGCTGCTCCAATCCCCATTTCTCTGTTAGCTTCTGCAGCCCACAAGGTTTCTGCCCAAAGAAATGGGATGTATCTGTGGAAAAAATGTGCAAAATTCTTATGCTGCTGTTGTTTAACTTCTCAAAGTAGGAGATCGGAAACAGAAGCTGTTTCTTTGCTACTTAGATTTGGCCTTGTGAAAAGAACAAACAGGCAAGGATGGATTCAATTTCATGAGATTATTCAGCTATATGCCAGGAAGAAAGGAGGTATTCCTGCTGCCAAGGCAATGGCCCAAGGGATCAGGAAGAAAGGGGTTGTTTCTCTTCATCCTGAACATTTTTGGGCAGCTTGTTTCCTTTTATTTGGATTTGGAAATGAACCAATGATGGTAGAATTCAAAGTAATGGAACTAATTTCCTTCATCAAGAAAGGGGTCCTTCCACTTGCAGTCCGTTCCTTCACAGTATTTTCCAGATGTCATGCTTCCATGGAGCTCTTAAGACTTTGTACCAATGCATTAGAGGAAGTCGAGAAGTCCTTTGTGTCCCAGATTCAGGATTGGTGTGACAAATCTCTCTGTTGGAAAAAGGGTAATAATTCCAATTATCAAGTAGATGAATATGTCTGGCAGGATGTTACCCTGTTGAAAGCCCTACTTTTAGAAACCCGAGCAAAGTTAATGCTAAGAGGAGGGCAATTTGATGCTGGCGAAGAGCTTTGCAGAACCTGTATCAGTATCAGGACTGTGATGTTGGGACATGATCATCCTCAAACATTAGCTGCCCAAGAGACACTAGCCAAGTTAGTGAGGTACAGAAGTAAAATGTAGCTTAGTTTATTTGGCAATGTACACAGTTGTTGGATTGTACTTGAAAATTGCTACTCTAATTTTGGCAATATCTTGAGAGCAGATAGCATCCGAAGTGTTTTTTCATTATTTTCTCAATTCTATGATACGGCATACATATACATTGAATACAGTCTGCTATTGGAAATTTTCTCATAGCTTTTCAATCTACAAACTTGGAGTATTTACTTGTGAAGTTTCGAAATGCTATTGAGAACACACATTTTCTGTTCTATCGTTTTGTCTTAAATTAGTTCATGTATAGGTAAGGCTTGCAGGTATTACATGGAAACTACTGGCAACTACTGGCAAGATCCATTAAGGCTTTCATGCTAATTTGACAACCCATCCTAGCTGCTTCGTTTAGTTTGTGTTTAACAAAGGATCCCTCTCCTGTGCAAGCTCAAGCATTGCTTTCAAGAAAATTGTACTTATTCATCCATGACTTACATTGTTATCCACGGTTTGGCCTGTATTTGTGTACAACTCATGTTCTTGTTTCTTACTTGGCCTGGGATGGTCAGAGTTTGGTTTTACTCGGTTCATGATCATAGTCTTATTTCCTTCAATAAAATGTTAGCAGAGAAGTTCAAATTGCTGTATATCTGCTTTCTATTCTAATTTATTATGATTGTTAATGATTTAAGATTTCCAAAGTGCATGTTTCATTGCCCAAATGGCTTGTGCCTTAATCCAGAATTTAGCAAGTTTCATATTTTCTTGTTCTGCTCTTTATGTAATCTGGTAATTTATGGAGCATTGACTAACGATCCCATGATGGACATGGTATGTCGATAAACTGGATTCATTTATAACTAAAACGGGCCGAAGGCAATTATGTTTTAGGAAAAGCAGATACCATCTTTTCACCAAACTAGCTCTTGAATAACGATAAAAATGTTCAACTGATCTCATGTTGCTGTTTCTACAACATGTTTCGAGCCAATGCCATTCTGGTAGGGTAAACCCGCTTGCCGGGTACATGCAGGTGATGGAATTGAGCTTTTACCGTTCATAAAGGCAAAGGTGTTAACAAGCGGTAGATCCCATTCTCTTGTTTATTATTAGGGAGTTCCCCGGGTGGAAGACCGCTATCATTATGGGCGCAGTGGCTGTAATGGCACGTACTACAGTTGAAGTTGGTATGTTATAATTTTTCGTATATCTCATCTCTATTCCTTAAAGAGATTGAATACAACATTTCAAATATCTGAACTTCAGTAACTTGCTGTTACACCAGATCTATAGACAATAACAGAAATTATTAGTATGAGTTTTTTATAATGCATGAGTTTTTTATAATGCATCTAGCATTAGTAAGATTGTTTTTAGATTCACTGTATATATGTTTTCAATCAATGTTCTAAATCACACATAGTGATATATTATTAGAAAGTGTACTCTGAAACATTTATTGAAAAATATACAGTGAATCAAAAAAATAAAAATTATTATTAAAAGCGTAAGACTATCTATATGTTTTAAAAGTGGCTTTATAAACTCGAATATCCATGATAATGATTAAAGCTTTTCAATAAGATCATTTTCAGTCATCCATCATCAAAAAGTGTTTCCAATATAAAAAAATATGCACAGTAAATTTAAAAATAATCTTAATTACAAAAAATATTGTTAAAAACTTAAAGACCATCAAAGTGGCTATATAAATTCAAACATTCCTGATAATGATTAAGATTTTTCAACGAGTAAACACCATTTCAGACAATTGGCACATTTAAAAAAATTCTGGAATCTTTAATGTCAAATTCATGTATCGTCAATTTGAAATTGGAAACACTTTGAAGTGTGGGAAAAATTAAAAACCAACCAATATGAAGAACAAACAATCTTGATCTAAGGTAAACGTTAATGTGGAACAGAATCCTCAACCAACAATATCTTCCACCCCTGCAATTTTTTATTGAAGCCTGTAATTTGTGAAGATAATGTTATATCCATTCACTGTTTAATAATAATTATTAATAAAAAAGACTTTAAAAAATTATAATGAATAAATCACTTAATTTTTAAAATTATTTATAATATCTTTTAGTTTTTACTATATCATCTTTTTAAAATAAATTATTGTAATTTTTATACACTCTATAGCACTCCATTCAACAGTTGCTACCTTGGACCTGACATTGAAATTTCCAATGCTTTAAGTGATAAATGTCAGAATGTACAACCAGAACAAGCACATGTCTCTCTGCCATCATCTAAACTCATAATGGTTTCATATAATTGTGGAAAAAGGAGATGAAAGAAAGCAGCCTTATGGAATGTGGTAATTAGCCTCAGATTTTGGAATGAATACTGGGTTGGTCCACTATAATTGTTAGTTGTAGTCCTCTAGTTTGGCTAAAAGACTGCATTTGGCCAATCATTGAATTTGGCCCCAACATCAAATTCAATATACTTTTTTTTTTTTTAAAGCAGTGCTTAATATGGGTGAACTGTCCTGTCCAGACTCCAAGCCAAATCGGCCTTGAGGGGGTACTTTGTTGCACTTGCATGTGGGTGTACTTGTTTTGGGAGCATGCCCACTTATGCCATAGAAAACTGAAACCAATGTCCTGGTAAAGTAGTGAAACCAATGTCACAGTCAAGTAATGAAATTGGTGCCTCAGTCAAAGTGGTCAGAGACTCAGGTTCAGTAGGTAATATTAAAGTCCTAGAGTATACCCATTTCCAGACCATTCCAAAAAACTGTTATTTAATGGTCACTGTCACTCCTTTGAAATGGAGGAAGCCCAGAAACCCACTTGAAGTTCGTGACGATCAACCTCATCCAATGAACAAACTCATATCTTTTTATAACCATTTGACCCCATGACACTATCGCTCAATGGGTTTATTTCTAAATGCACAGGCCTTTCTATGGAGGCCGCCCATTTCATTTTTGGTTTTCTTGGGCCCTATCCATGGCCATGTGTCTGCTAGAGAATATCCCCCTCAATGGAAGATGTTTTCAAGACATAAAAGGAATTACAGACCATGCCGATTCTCACTAGAGTCACAATCCTAATTCTTTTTTGTTGCTCCCAAAAAGAATATGCTTGGTGAGTTGGTCCTGTCTTATTCATGGAGAACTCCTAAGTGCATGGTGATGCACAAACTTAACAGCTTTTGTGAGTGCATGCCGACCCCCTATATGTTAATTCCAATTTTAATTACTTAAAAACTAATGACACAACACAGTCTTAATCTATCTTGTCATTTATGGCAATACATGTGTGTCATTAAGGACAGCTCTAACATGGCCAAACAATAAGACTGAATTTAATGGCAGATATGTCAAATATCAATAGAGTCAAGTCAAGGTCTCTTTCTTGGGTGTTTCCCTTTCTTGGGTATACAAAATAAAGGGAAATGTGTCTTTTACTAGGAAAGTATTTGTTGGGAAGATAGAAATCAGTTATTTTGTAGTGCATGGGAAAATACAATGTAGAGAGTAACATATAAGCTATGTTGATTTGAATTTACCAACCATGTAACGACACAACTAAACTGATTAGGTAAGATGGCATCTATGGGTTTCCAATATAATATTTGTGTGGTAGAATACTATGCACCATTTGGCATTTTAAATTAGTATCATAATAATAGTATTGTATATTTTTTAAAATTTTAATTAAAAGTATTATTTCTATTATTAAATATTAGTTTTTTAAAATTTGTATTAAATTGTTAAAAAAAAATTATAAAGTTGTGAGGGTTATTAAATATTGGCATATTGATTTTATTGAATTCATATTTATTTCAATATAATAATTATTTAGGTCATATGTGTTAGTGTTATTTTTAGTATCAAACTCCACAACAATTACATCATTGTTATGTTGTTAGTTGATTGATTAAAGAGACCCATATATTCACCATAGCTATAATAAGGGGGGATGGATTTATTATTAACTATAATAAAGGCCAATCCTTCACTACAATGTCCATTGAAAAATCTAAGAGTGAGCAATGAAATGCAACCCGACAAAGCAAAACCCTAAAGAAAATTTCAAACTAAACCAAAGACATCAATTTTTTTAAATTATAAGGACAAGATTAAGTTGTGCAACCAATGAATGATTGGTTGTGTTTGTAGGATACAAGGACTTGTAGGAGAGGGGGAAACAATATATAAATGTAAATGTGAGATAAGCATGTAATTATGCAAATCATGTAAAATAACAACCATAAATGAATGCATCATGTGAGAAGCAAATAAAGCACATTCAATTATGATTGTGGTAAGCTCATCGATTAGAGATATTTTAAAAGAATAAAGTTGCCCCAACCATAGACAAGTAAGAGTAGTGATCTAGCCCTCAATGGCCAATAATAGTTGTGCAAGTGTATAGGACACTGGGAAATGCATATGCCCCAAATGTGGCAACTTGAGCAATAAAAGGTAGGCGATAGATCCCTAGAGGTGAGAAAGATCTTAATACATGACATAATAGGTAATCAATAAATCAACAAATTCTTGTAGTGTCCCAAATGTGATAAGCATCTTGGTTAATGGAATGAAATGCAATCAGTAAAACAAAGAAGGCTTGTAGTATCTCTAGTGTAATAAACATCTTGATATATACCATAACATATAATCAATAAAGCAAGGAAGGTTCATAGTGTCCCCCATGTAACTCTTAGTACTTGGTTAAGTCATGCAAGTACATAAATGTGATAGGGAAGGCCTAATACATGATGCCCCCCAATGTGGTAAGGTGTGATTATGAAAGCACATATCAAGTTAATTGCCCCCACATGGGTGAGATCATGCAATAAGGTGCAAAGATGTGTAATGGGAAAGGATCATAAGTTTTATATAACTACCCAAATGATGTAGTAAGATGGCCCTATTTGGTTTGATAAATGTTATGTGATGGATAATAATGTTGATATATAAGTGTACATGTATGTGTGTGTGTGAAATGTCATTGGGCATGGCATGACTCCCTTGATATTGTAATGGTAACATGGTATGCAAGAAGGAGAACACAATGTCCCAATGTAGGTATAAAATACATGCCAAGGGAAGTGCATATGGTATGGGAGAAGACATGATTCCCTTGATATAAAAGGAATAAAAATGAAAGCACAATGTGTGAGGGAGAAAACAAGACTCCTCCAAACATAAGTATATAACAAGGAAGGCTTAAGAACATGTGAAAGGAGGGAAGGCATGATGGCCCCAATGTAAAGGTGTGGCAATCATAGCATATGATGTAACGTGGGAAGCATGATGCCCCTAATTTAAGGATTTGGAAATAAGAACACAATATGTAAGGGGGTAGAAGACATGATGCTTCTAATATAAATATATAGCAACAAACACATAAGATAGAAGGGGGAAACACATTTAATGCCCCACAATCTACTGTGGTAATTCTAAAAGTGTGATATGCTAACGAAGGACCAATGTGTAAGCTATAAAAGCATAATCAAGGCAAGTAATCAATGATAAAAATGAAGACACAATAATTTTAATATGGTAAATGTCATAAACATAGGCATGATAACAAATATGGACAAACATAAAAAAAACATCAGAGTATGCATGGGAATATATGTCAAGTAATATGATAAGAAATAATAATGTGACACAAGAAACTAAAACGGTAAGGTAAGGGACATAAAATCATGAATAAATAAAAGACCAATGGATAAGGATGTGGAAGGTAGAATAGAAAAATAATAGGTTAAAGATCAAGCCAAGTGGGAAATAAAGGGAAATGAAAAAGTTAGTACTTGTTACCCATGTAGTGAGAGTTCTTGGATATGTATGTTCTTCTTTGACAGGTTTGATACAAGGAGCTTGATTGCAGTTTATGGGTTGCATATGTTGGCATGAGTTTATAGATGTCTTTGATACCTAGGAGGTATGGATGGTTTGATATATTAGAATGTGTTGTGGATGTTCTTTCCAATCATGTGGGTTTTTACCTTTGTTAGTAGCTTGGAGCCTTTGTTATCACTTCGATTTTGATGCTTATGTTATTGGATTGGTGCATCTTCACCTTGGCATGTTCATTTTCATCCATAGGTGGCACGTTGGAGGATGAGAGGAGTTCTTACTTGAGATGGTGGCCACTTTGATTTTATTGCAAGTATCTTGATGGAGCGCGATATCATGGTGGAGATTCATGTGGTTTCATGTATGGCTATGATGATGTACTTCATTGATTGACTCTTATGCACTATCTGCAAGTGGGAGAATGTTAGGATTTGGTGTTGTACACCATTGCATAAATTGTTATGTTATAATGTTGTAATTAAATAATTATTTAATTGTGGTGCACCTAGGAGGTGTGTTTAGCCACATTAGACAATTATTTGGGTTCACTTGTAAAGTTGTATTGTAACATTGGGCTATTATTTTATGTGTGGGAGACAAAGGATAATTATTTAATATTTGGGGAAAGCATTTAACAAAGTAAAAATTTAGTACCCAATATTAAATGATGGGCCAATGGTTTTGTGTTCACATGGTTTTATTTTACCACTTGGTTGTATTTGTGTGAACTTGTGTCTATAAAAGCAAACACATGTTTAGTGGTTAAGGTCGGTTGGGTGAGTGGGCTATTATTATTGAGTCTTTATGAGGAGCGCATATGTGAAGCATGGCATGGGATATATGGATTCATGCTTGGACATATGGAGGATGCATTGGAGAGGCTTGATGCTTCAAATGTATTCATGGTAACTTTGTAAGTGCATGTATTATTTTATTGTTGAATAATAGATGGAGTATGGATGTTTTTTAGAGGTTGGGTTTTTCCCTCTTGAGGGTTTTCCCATGGTATATCTTGTGTTATCTTGTGGCTTGTCTATTTTGATCTATGCATTATGGTTATTTTGGAAGCTTGTATGATTTTTTCTTTCATGGGGTTATGTAGGAAATGTATTAAGCGAACTAGGCATTGATGTGTTATTTCCTAACACTTTGATAGAATACAACTTATTCTTATCATATTGATCTTCTAAGCATTTTTTCTTTCCATTAGGCCTCTTTATCTTGGGTAGCTATCTCCATTCAGATCTACAAGCCCTTTCTCAAATCTAGGAGATGGTAAAGAATGATATTTTTATAGGTTCACTTTGGGGGAAAAAAGGACCTCAATGTTGAGTCTAGAAGACCCAAAACCCCCTATTTTCATATAAAAAACTTAATCTTGTCAATGGAAAAATTTTACCTATTTTTGGAGGGTTTAAAGGAGCTACAAAAAACTAGTATGTATCATTGTATGAAATCCACACATCCATATGGATCAATACCATATGAAATCATACATGGGTGCAAAAAACTACACAGACAGACATAAGGTATATCCTATCATCATATTCTTTCCACAAAATCAACACACATTTGTGTCATTCATGGTAAAAAAGGTATGATTTTGATTTTAAATTAAAAAAATTATTCATAAAAATTAAGCGGACATAAAATCTAAGTGTCGGGTCATGGGGCACCTAGAGCACCTAGTCCTATTTAGTTTATAGGGGTTTAATGCTAATGAGTGGCATGCACCCAATTGCTACCACCTCTGACACACTTACACTTGTGTGATGCCCAAATTTTTCCACATCTTCAATACTGCCTTGATGCCTAAACATCCTAGTGATGGTCACATGGGTGACCATCACCTAGGATCTAAGGGCCAAATCGTGCTCATCATGCCTTAACAAGGTAGTGTTTTTTAATTGTCATAAATTTCCACCAAAGCATTAAAATTTTACAAACAATATATCCATAGATAGATGGTTTCAAGAACTTTGTAGTGGTGTAGGCCATCTTGCCAAATTTTGTTGTAGATGCCCAAAATTATTGATTGAAGTCATCTTCATTTTTTTCTTTAATTTTCATGATTCTTACAATTTTGGAAAGGTGTTAAGGAGCTCTATCATGCTATACATGCACTTTTTTCCAAACTCAAGCCTAAACACATTTTATTTAGATTTTTGCATATTTACATTCTTGATAATTATTTGGACATCCTAGCACTTAAAAAATTTGTTTTAATCAAATCACTTCATTCTAGTTACTTAATATATATTGATCTCTAATTTATTTATGTGAGGAGTGTTGAATATAGGTTGTCATTGATGTTAAAGGTATGTCTTTGATGAAGAATAATGTTTTCAAAGGGTGTCAAGATTGTCAAAGATGTCAAGGTTGTCAATAATGAAAAGGATTGTAGGATTACTAGAATTATCATTATATTCACTTGTTGTATATGCATATTGTGTATCCAAAGGTGTTAATAATAAATAAGTTCTATCATCAATTAGATCTTATATCAAGTAACATACATCATAAGTTTCATTGGCATGATTGTCTTTCTAGGAGTTGGTGTGTATTGTATGCTTATAATGCCATGCAGAGTATGCGATCAGTATGAATGTGGTGGCTTGGAAGTATGTGCACATATATCTTTTGGGCACAAATATTTCTCTGGCAATACAAATGTGGTCGATATTTCTTTCAAAAATGTAGTGTTGCTCTATGGTTTGGAAGGAGAGTATGCCTACACTAGTTCTATCAGTTTCCTAAGTTTCTAGAGGATATGTTCATTGTGCAAGAAGTTTAAATGTGATGTGACTTGAGTACAATATATAAAGCATAACTACATCAGTTGTCTGAAGGGTGTAAATTGAAGAGGATTGAGGAAAAGAGAGTGCATGTATCAGAAGATCATTTTTTGTAAGGAAGAGTGTTAGCAATGATTCTAGCACATGTATGTGTTGTATTGAAGATTTGTAAGCTTTATCATTGTATTCTGGTAGGACTAGTGTTCTACCTATTGTATTGTTTCAGTTGAGGATTGTGTCTTCAGTAGGTTGGTACCTACACGAACATTAGGGGATTATTGTCTCTAGTAGGTTGGTGCCTCCTTCAGTGTGTAAAATTCACTTGTATATTTATGTATTGTGAGGCTAGATTTGGGTAGTAGATCCAAGAAGCTATTCTCACAGTGTTTTTTCCCATCTTGAGTTTTCCACATATATCTGGTGTTCTCTTGTGTTCTTTATGATGATATGTTTTGTTTATTTATGTGAGATTTGTTGTGAAGAACCATATATGTTGATAACTGTGGTAAAAGTAAATAATTTTGGAATTTTTTAGATCTATTGATTCACCCCCCTCTCAGTAGATTGTGTGCCCTTCAATTGATATCAGAGCCAAGTTACTTTAAAGAAATCTAACAGCTTAAGGTAGGTTTGAGATGGCACAAGAGATCTTTTCTGAAAATAAAGCACCAATATTTGATTGATCCAATTTTGTATTTTGGAAAGCTAGAATGGAGTCTATTTGATGGCTTTAGGAATGGGCATTTGGCTGTCAGTAGTAGAAGGATATGAGATTCTTGAAAACCCTCCTAGGGATCAAGCTAGAAAGAGGGCCTATGAACTCAATGCTAAGGTAAGGAATGTTATTTGTGTGGATTAACTAATTTTGAATTTGTGAAAGTGGTGAAGTGCAAAAAAATAAAGGATATATGGGATAAGTTGGAGACTATCTATGAAAGTGATGACAAAGTCAAAGAGGAGAAGCTACAAACTTATAGAGCTCAATTTGAAGGTTTGGAGATGAGAGAAGATGAGGAAATTGCTACATTCATGCTCCGAGTTGATGAAGTTTTCAAATCTATCTGAGGTCTTGGTGAGAACTTGGAAGAGAAGGTTGTTGTGAAAAATGTACTTAGATCTATCACTATAATGTTTGATACTAAAGTATCTGCTATTGAAGAAGCTAAAGATCTGAATGCTTTAAAGTTGGTTGAAATATATGGAATTCTAACTGCATTTGAGATGAGATTTGAAAGTGAAGATTCTATATGGAAAGAGGTTGCATTCAGACTATCTATGAAGGAGGTTGATCAAGACTCTGACATTATCTCAGATCCAGAAGAAGTATATTTTTTCAGGAAGCTACAAAGAGGTTCCGATAAGTATAAGGGAAAGCTAACTTTTAAGTATTTCAATTATGGTGAAGTAAGATATTTTATGGCTAAGTTTCCCCATAAGTATACTAACAATATTGAGCAAAAGAATGGAAATAAATCATTTTAGAGAAAGTTTAAAGGTTAGAGAAAACATAAGATTTTCTACACTAATGAGGAAGAAGATGAAGACGTCTCCCAAGATGAAGAATAAAAAATTGTGTCATGGATTTTGAGACTACTGAAGAAGATGTAGAAATGGGTTTCAGAAACAATAAAGAGGTAGATCGTGTGGAAGAATTGAGGTGGGTCAAAAAAAAATCAAAAGGATGAAGAACAAAATTGTAGAAGAGGTGAGGGCTAAAGAAAATATAGCTCGGGATTGGAAGAAATCAGAAAAGATTATTGTTGATCTTAAGACCTAGACTGAAGAAGCAAAAATGATTGAAGAGGTTCTAACAAAATATTTGCTATCAAGAGATAAAGACTATGAGAAGTTGGAAGTAAAAATTGTGATAGTGAGAAAATAGCTTGAGAAAGTGAACCAGCATCTATAGATGGAGTTTGGAAAGAGTACTAAAACCACAGATTATATTTTGGGAAGTTAGAGAAATCTGCATGTCAAAACCAGAATAGGTTTTGACGATCAGAAGAAGAAGGTGATAGAACAATTTATGAAAACTTCTAAATCAAGTTCGAAAGTGACAGGATTTGGAAGTTCAAAGAGTGAAAGAACTATGGAAAGTGATGAAAGCATGAAACAAAATGATGGATTTATTTGAGTGAGAATAAAAGAATATCCAAAAGACAAGGATACAATACCAGGTTCAATTTTCATTTCTTTAGTTATTGTTTTAATTACAATAATTTTGGTCATAAGGTTGTGGACTATAGGAAGTTTCGGTAAGAAGAAATAACTTTGTCAAAAATAATGCACTTGCGCCTCTTTATAATTTTAATATCATTTGTTTCAAGTACAACAACTTTGGCCACATTGCAAGGAACTACAAAAGTAATTTTGTGAGTCCTCTACTACTGAAAAGTGGAAGAAAAAGATCAGAAAGTAGAAGACATGCATCAAATAAAGTTTGGAAGAAGGTTCCTGAAGAAAAGAGTTAGAAAAGTCAATGATTTCCCAAACTACACTACATGCTCAGAAGGAGAAGAAATTTTGGATCATAAATAGTGGTTTCTCAAGCCACATGACTAGAGATAAAATTAAGTTCATGAATTTCAAGAAATTTGACGGTGGTTTTGTGACCCTTGGAAACAATTCAATTGCCAAAATCTCTAGTAGGGGTACTTTAAGTCTTGATGGTCGTGGAACAAAGACACATGATGTTTTGTATGTTGAAGGAAGGAAGGAAGACAAACAATGACATTTATCATCTCAGTTATTTGAATGGTCATAGGTGTCTCTCTATGTAGAGAGAAGAAAGTTGGCTTTGGCACAAAAGGTTAGGACATATGAAATTTGATGAAATTGTAAAGATTAGCTCAAGAGGAATGGTTTTGGATATGCAAAAAGATTAAGAAGCCTCAATCAACCAACTCCAAGCCATGTCATGAAGGGAAGAAGACAAGAAGCAAATGTCCTGCTAAGGAGTATTCCACATCAAAACCTTAAGATTTGGTTCATACAAATTTGTGCAGACCCATGAGGACTAAAATTCTACAAGGTGAGATGTATTTCATGATGTTCATTGATAATAACACTAGGATGACTTGGGTTACATTTCTAAAAGAGAAGTTAGAAGCATTTGAGAAGTTTAAGGTATTCAAGGCATTAGTAGAGAATGAAACCGAAAGAAAAATCAAGGTCTTGAGATTTGATAGAGGTGGAGAATTCACTTCTGAGAAGTATGATAGATTTTTTGAAGAGCATGGGATCCAAAGGAAATTTTCAACCCTTAGAACTCTATAGAAAAATGGAGTTTCAAAAAGGAAGAATCGGACTATATAGGAGATGGCAAGAACTATGTTATGTCAAGAAAATCTATCGGATATGTACTAGAGAGAAGCTACATTGACTATTGTATACAATTTGAACAAAGTTCAGATCAGACGCAAGATTAATAAGACACCATATGAGCTATAGAGAGGAAGACCGACATTAGTTAGAAATCTCAGAATATTTGGAAGAAAGTGCTACATCAAAAGAGATGAAAAAAAATTGGGTAAGTTTTATTCCAGATTTGATGAAGGGATTTTTCTTAGTTATTCTTTAAGAAGTAAATCTTATAGATGTTATAAAAAAAGATTGAAGAGGATAGTAGAAAGTGAAAATGTGAGAGTTGATGAAAATATTTAGTCTACTAGTATTCTAGAAGTAGAAGATGATGAAGAACCAATTCACAACAGCATTGAAGATTCAGAAGAAGTTGTTACAAAAACACCAACAAAGTATGTTTCGAAAAATCATTCTAAAGACCAGATCATAGGAGACAAAAATAGTGGGGTTCAAACTTGGAAGAGAATTAAGAGGGCAAGTGAGAAAGTACACTTTGCATTATTGTCAAAGATAGAGACTAATTCATATAAATAAGCAAGTAAAGAGAAAGGTTGGATAGATGTTATAAAGGAAGAGCTGAATCAGATCATGAAGAATGAAACTTGGGAAATTGTCCCAAGACCTAAAGGCAAGAATGTGATTAGAACCAAGTAGATTTAGAGAAACAAGCTAAATGAAGAAGGTGAAGTGATCCAGAACAAGGCAAGACTTGTGTGTAAAGGGTATGCTTAGGTTGAAGCCATAGATTTTGAAGAGACATTTGCTTCGGTAGAAAGATTGGATGCAATCAGGATGTTTTTAGCTCTTTTAGCATTGAAGAACTTCAATGTATACTAGATGGATGTGAAGTTAATATTCTTGAATGGTCTGCTAGAAGAAGAGGTCTACATTGAACAACCAAAAGGGTTTCAATGTTCTAACAATCCAGATTATCTTTGCAGATTGAAGAAGGATTTGTATGGACTCAAATAAGCTCCCAGAGCTTGGTATTCAGGGTTGGATGGATACTTGCAACATCAAGGATTTTGGAGAGGAACTGCAGATAGTAATATGTACATAAAAATAGAAGGAGATCAATTGTTGATAGTTGTGGTCTATGTAAATGACATCATTTTTGGCGGTAGTAGTGATGACATGTGCAAAGAGTTTCAGAAGGAAATGTAGAATGAGTTTGAAATGTCAATGTTGGGAGAACTATCTTTCTTTCTTGGGTTGCAGATTGTATAATCAAACAAAGGTATTTTTATTTCATAGCACAAGTACATTAAGGAGATGATAACTAAGTTCAAGATGGAAGATTGCAAATCGATTGGAACACCTATGGTTACTGGATGCAAGTTAAATAAAGATGGTGAATTTAGATCTATGATTGGAAGTTTGTTGTATATGATAGCATCTAGACCAGATATGATGCAAGCAGTTGGAATGGCTACCAGATTTCAAGCAACACCTAAAGAAACTCATGTTAAAGTAGTAGAGGATATTTAGGTATTTGAAGGCTACTGAAGATTTTGGATTGTGGTATTCAAAGAGTAAAAATTTCACTCTGACTACATACACAGATGTAGATTGGTTAGGATGCATTGATGACCGGAAGAGGACAAGTGGTGGTGCATTTTTTCTTGGTAAAAATTTGGTGTCCTGGATGAGCAAGAAATATGAATCAGTTTATTTATCTACAACAAAAGAATAATATATTGTTGCAGCATCATGCTACACTCAGGTGCTTTGGATGAAGCGGAATTTGAAGGAAATGAAGATTAAATTTGATGAACATATCTCTATCCTTTGTGATAACACCAATGCCATAAACATTACAAAAAATCTAGTGATGCATTCAAGGACAAAAAACATTGCAATCAAGTATTGTTTCTTGAGTGAGAAGTTTGAAGAGAAGGAGGTGAAGTATGTTGAGACAAAGGAGCAAGTAGCAAACATTTTTACAAAGACACTTCCTAAGGAGACGTTGTTCTCTCACAGAAGTTAAGAGTTGTTGCTCCCTCCTCTTGAATAAAGAGGAAGCACAGGTTGAGGGGAAGCTTGGTCTCCCTGCCGCAAGAAGGCTTGGTGGTCTTGTGGAGTATTTATTAGAGTAAGTGAAGCATGGACTCAGGGGGAGCTATCCTAGAAATAAGTTTTTGGATTGTGTAGTGTACCATAAGTGAAGAAAGAAGGAGAAAGAAGTGTTGTTGCAGTTAGATCTTTGTTTGCAAAAGTCAATATCAATAAGGGAGAGATATGGTTTGAAGGATGTGTTTTCATTGTTGACCCTTTGCCATTGATGTCAAAGGGGGGGAGAGTGAGCTGAAAACATAGAATTGCTCAAAAAACATAATGAACTAAAATGCTACATCTTCCAAAGGGGGAACACTGTGTTGCTCAGAAAGAATAATATTGAATTACTCAGAAAGAATATTAGACTCAAAATACTACATCTACCAAAGGGGGAGAGAGTGAACTAAAAATGATACAAAGAAGAAATCATTCACATGGGGAGAAAACATCCTTGTGTGTTGATAGCATTTTGTTGTTTGCCATCAATGACAAAAGGGGAGATTGTTGAACATAGGTTGTCATTGATGTCAAAGGTGTGTCATTGATGAAGAAGAATGTTGTCAAAGGGTGTCAATATTGTCAAATATGTCATTGATGTCAAGGTTGTCAAGAATGAAACGGATTGTAGGAGTACTAGAATTATCATTGTATTCCCTTGTCCCATATGCATGTTGTGTATCTAGAGGTGTTAATCATGAATAAGTTATCTCATCAATCAAATCCTATATCAAGTAACATACATCATAAATTTCACTGGTTTGACTACCTTTTTGGGAGTTGGTGTGTATTGTATACTTATAATAGCATGTAGAATATGCAGTCAATATGACTATGGTGATCTAGAAGTATGTGCAAGGATATCTTTTGGGTAGAGAAATTTCTCTGGCAATACAAATGTGGTTGGAATTTCTTTCATAAATGCAGTGTTGCTCCGTGGTTGGAAGGAAAGTATGTCTACACTATTTCTATTAGTTTCTTGAGTTTCCAGAGGATATGTTTAGTGTGCAAGAAGTTTGAAGTGACAAAAGGTTATTTGTTCTTGTTTGTCAACTTGTTTGAAGTTCAACACATGTGTGGTAATGGATTGTAGCATCTTGAATTCAAATCATGTGTGTGGTGTTATGATAGGACTTGGTTAAGGTCCCTATGGTAGCACACAACATCATGTTCTTTTGGTGGCAATAAAATTGAAATTGGACCAACCTATTACATGTTTTATGTAAATTGAATTTAGGTCCACCTTCTGTCATCTTAGCTCTTTTTCGGATCCTTGACTAACATAGAAAAGTTTTAATGCAATTTCATGTATATAATTCAAATTTTTAGATGCATGTGATATGATTTGAGTATAGTATGTAAATCATAATTACACTACTTGTCTGAAGGATGTAAATTGAAGAGGAGTGAAGAAAAGAGAGATCTCCTATATCAGAAGATCATTTTTTGTAAGGAAGAGTGTCAACAATTATTTTGGCACATGTATGTGTTGCATTGAAGATCCGCAAGATTTATCATTGTGCTCGGGTAGGACTGGTGTTCTACCTGTTGTATTGTTTCAGTTGGGGATTGTTATCTCCAATAGGTTAGTGCCTACAAGCACATTAGGGGATTGTTGTCTCTGGTAGGTTGGTGTCTACAAGCACATTAGGGGATTGTTGTCTCTAATACATTGGTGCCTACTTCAGTGTGTAAAATTCACTTGTACATTTTTGCATTATGAGGCTGGATTTGGGTAGTAGATCCAATCAACTATTTTCATCGTTGTTTTTCCCATCTTGGGTTTTCCATGTATATCTAGTGTTCTCTTGTGTGCTTTATGTTGTTATGTTTGTTTGTTTATGTGGGTTGTTGTGAAGAATCATATATGCTAATAACCATGGAAAAAGTTAAGAATTATAAAATTATTTAGATCTATTGATTCACTCCCCCCTCTCTCAGTAGATTGTGTGCCCTTCAAGGAGTGTATCATTGTTATATCAAAAGCTATTTAACTCATTCTTTCATAATCATTTTGATGAAAGACAATTATGAGTCCTAGGAAAAAGACATCCTAACACATCTCAAGTGGCTCAATATTTTTCCTCATTTTTATGGACTCGTCCCTAAGCCAAATACACCTTGGAAGGAATCAATTTGGGATAATCAAAATTATCATATCATAGGATTGTTTGGTATAGCCATTGGTGTTAGCATATTGTGGGACACTTTGTATAAGATCTCAGGAGTCAAGTGTCCATGCACACAGAGAACCAAAATTTGGGAGATCTATGGAGACCCTCAAATCTCTTCATTCCTAGATGCTCCTACATCGAATTGCCTCATTCCACTTGATGATGTAAATAATATACCCTTTTATCATATATTCGAGGAGATTGAATATGATGCGGCTTTAGAGAATATTAATGATCAAAAGACCTCTCATGTTGCTCCTGTTGGATATTGTTGATATGTGGTTTTCATTGATTTCAACACTATTTCCATTAATGTATTTAAGGTTGTATATGTCGAGGATATTGAGAAAATTGTAATAAAACAAGTTGCAGGTTGTTGGTGATGCAATGAAGTTCAGTATGATGGCCAACTCAATATATTGATGATAAGAAGTTGAAAATTAAAGGGTTGGTTGACAAGTATATCTAGTTTATCCACACGAATTTTTAGAGGTTCACATGAAGATTTGATTAAGTTATGAGTATTTGTGTTCTGAGAGTTGTTTTGTTGCTTTAGTTGGTGTTCTTGAAAGAAGATGATGTGATTATAGTAATTTGAGTTGTTGTGGATGCTTTTGTGGTGATTCATGATGCTTCTTGATGTTTCTAGATCATGCTCTATTTGTTATGCACACGATTGGTGATTATCTTCTGTGAGTTCATGTTTTTCATGATCATGACCGACAGGGTGATTGTAGCATGTTGTGGATCTTCGAGGCATAATTGTTTAAGGTGTTTCGTGTTCGAGACATGTTGTTTTGGGTCCTTACTATGTTTTGGCTGACATTGTTTGGTCTGCATTGATAAATTATTTATTCAATTGGGTCGACAATTTGTACACATTTTATATTTTGTTGGACCGACATGTAGTTGATGTTATCCTTAGTTGCAGATATATATGATCGATTGTTTATACCATTTGAGGGCATGGTTTGTGAACAATGTTATAATCTTTCGAAGGCCGAAGTAAAGTGTGAAGAAGAATGAGTAGAAGAAAGTGTTTATGTGCTTAATCAGAATTGTAATAAGGCATTAGAAGATGCTATTTTCTCAGTTCAAAATCTTCCGGATGTAATCCGAATGTGACTGTAAGACAGCGAGTCTTCCTTTGGGCAGTGAGCCTTTTGTATTTGAGAAGTGAGCTCTAGGTAGTGTGCTTAAATGAATGTGCATTCCCCATTTATAGTACTTTTAACAAAGTATAATCTTGTGGACTAACCTCCACCATGGTTTCTCCCCTAACATGGTTTCCACGTAAAAGTCTTGGTGTTATGTGTGTTTTTTATGTGGTGATGGTTTACTCTTTCATGTTTATTTATCAGATCTGAGAATAAGTTTAATAAGTATAACTTTTGTGGCAATTGATTCACCCCCCCTCTCAGTTGTTTTCCCTTATGTTTCCAACAATTGGTATCAAAGTAAGTTCCTCTAGAGAAGCTTGACCGCTCGAGGTGATCCGGGATAGCGGCATATAAGAAGGATAGTCTGAGATTTGATGGAACTAATTATTCTCTATGGAAGACTTGAATGGAGTTCCATATGAGATGCATTGGTGAACCTTACTGGACAATTACAAAGAATAGATATATCATCCCACATAATGGTCCTTCTACTATAAGTGAGATTAAGGAAGTCGAGTACAATATCAGGGCTAAGGAAGCATTGTTGAGTTCTTTGTCTGATTCCAAGATGACAAATGCAATGGAGCTAAAGACTGCTTATGAGATTTGGAAAAAGTTGGAAACTTTGTATGAAGGTGATACCCATGTGAAGATTACTAAGATGTAAAGCCTGAAAGGGAAATATGAAATGTTGAGAATGGGTGAAGATGAGAACATAACTTCTTTTATGGAGAGAGTGAATGAACTTGTGTGTAGTATCAGATGTTCTGGTGGAACATTGGAAGAATCGGAGATTGTTGCTAAAGTGCTCAGATCCTTGATTGTTGCATACAAACACAAAGCTACTGCTATTGAGGAGATCCAGACTGTGAAAAATGTAACCAGAGACATTTTGATGTGTAAGCTTGTTGCTTTTGAGTTAAGTGAGTTTGGTGAATCTCTTCCTAAGATAGAATCCACATTCAAAGCTACTATCTCTGGAAAAGATAAGCAGAGATATGATCCGGGAGAAAGTTCTTCTAGAAAAATGTCCAAGTATGAGCAAGAAATGAGAGACATTGAGGAAGAAGAGAGAAAACTAGATAAGCTTGAAGCACTTATTGTCAAGAGGGTAGCTAGAGGAGAAGGTAAGTATAAAGGTAAATTGCCTCTTAAATGTTTTTCTTGCAACAAGATAGGTCATTTTGCCTCAAGGTGTCCAGAAATAGTTCCTAAGCAAAGACCTAAGAAGCCTAGATTCCAAAGAAAGTGTTATTATGTTGTTGATAGAGGTGTGACAGATGATGAATCTAATAAAGGGAATTTAAGTGAGGGTGAATGGGTATTTATTGGTATCAAGGAAAATGATCCAGTACCTACTGAATCTACTAGTTGCATAAATGTGGAGAAAGCTCTAGTTGCCAGAGTTGAAGAAAAAGATGAATGGGTGATTGACAGTGGATGCTCTCATCACATGATAGGTGATAAAAGTAAATTTATGAGCTTGGAAAAGTATGATGGTGGTATTGTAAGATTTGGTGATGACAAAGCTGGTGTAATCCGTGGTAGAGGATCCATTTCTCTTGATGGTAAGCATAATACTGATGATGTCCTATATGTGGAAGGCTTGAAGCATAATCTCGTAAGTTTTGGAAAAATGGTTGACGAGGGATACAATCATCAATTCAAGGATGGAAAGTGTAGAATATTGGGGAGTTCTGAAAATGTGATTGCATCTGGTACAAAAACAAAAGGTAATATCTTTCACCTAAGTGCTACTAGTAAAATTTATTTGATTGCTCAAGCTGATGAAAGTTGGTTGTGGCATAGGAGATTGTGTCATGTAAACTTGGACAATATTATCAAGATAATTTCTACTCAGGTAGTGAGAGATATTCCTAAGTTGGTAAAACTTACTAATACTATATGCAAGGAATGTCAATTAAGGAAGCAAACTAGAGTTTCATTCTGGAGCAAACAACATTGTTCAAATGAAGTGTTGGAGCTTGTGCATACTGACTTGTGTGGTCCTTCTAGAGTTAGAAGTTTACAAGGAGACATGTATTTCATGTTACTTATTGATGATTATTCTAGATTGATGTGGGTTACTTTCTTAAGGGAAAAATTTGAAGCTCTAGAGAAATTCAAGATTTTTAAGGCTATGGTTGAGACATAGACAGTTTTGAATATTAAATATCTGAGATCAGATAGAGGTGGTGAATTCACTTCCAGTGAATTTAATTCTTTATGTGAAGAGCATGGGATAAAGAGACAATTATCTGCCCTACGGACCCCTCGACAAAATGGAGTTGTGGAAAGGAAGAACAGGACAATTCAAGAAGTGCTAAGACCATGATGTTGGAAAAAAATGTTTTGCATATCTACTGGAGAGAAGCTATGAGTACTTCCATTTACACTCTCAACCGGGTACATGTCAAAGGTGATACTGGTAAGACACCTTATGAGCTATGGTTTGGTCATAAGCCTACTGTTAGGTACTTAAAAAAATTTGGGAGTAAATTCTAAATCAAAAGAGATGAAGATACATGAAAGTTTGATGCTAGAAGTGATGAAGGAATCTTTCTAGGTTATTCTACTTGGGAACCCCAATCCTATACCTGCACAAACACATCAAACAAACACATAATTAGATCAAATTCAACTAAGAACAAGGATTCCCCATGAAATTCATTAGCAATACTCAAAATAGGAAATGAATTGAAGAACAAACAAGAAACTAAGTTAAATCCTATTCAAGCAATGCAAACACTCAATCCCATGGGGGAATTGGTGCCAATTACTGTGTAGAAATTGGCCCTTTCCCAACTCCTTTGTAAGATTGATGATTTGATGGAGATTGATCCACTTTGTTGATGAAGAACAAGATGATTTCTTGATAAAACCTGCAATAACCTAGCTATGGTGATGGAAAATGCTCAAGAAATAGATGAAATTGCTCTAATGTGAAGATAATAACTTTGCTCTCAAATTGTGGATGAAGATTGAGTAGACGAGCCTCTTATTTATAGATTTAAAAATTGGAAGAATGAGAAAGATTGAGAAATGTGGGATCATTCAACATCCAATGGCCAAGTGCCACTTGTCAGAATGTGAATGGAGGAAGCTTGAGCACATTTTGGTGATTGTGCACAATAAATGATATTAGATTCAAATTTAAAATTTGAAAGTTGGCAAGTTTAGAGGGAAGGGAAATGGAGTTAATGAAACTTGGCTCAAGGCTAAGGACATGTAAGAGGCATTAATGCTTTGTTGGAAGTACCCATCCCCTTTTGGAGGGATTTTTGAATTGGAGAAATATTTCACAAAAGATCCCCTTTTGAATGGAAATTGGTGAATTGATAAATCAAATAAATTGATTTATTGTGCAAGTGGCAAAATCTAGAGAATTTAGGTGATTAGGCTTAAATTAATCAAGATTTGATCAATTTAATAGGAGATCAAATGATTTGACAATTTTGACTTAGATTTTAGGATTTAAATAAATCAAAGTTGTGAGGAATAATGATTTTAGATTTAATTAAATAAGGATTGATTTATTTAATTAAAGAAGATGATGTTAGGTTAAATCAAATAAAGATTAATTTATTTAATTTAAAGAGATGACTTTAGAGATTAATTAAACAAAATGATTTATTTAATTAATAAAAGAGAATGACTTAATCAAATAAATTTGATTTATTCAATTAAGTTGAGAAGGTGATTCAGGACAAAATGATGTTAGTAATCAGGATCAAGTGTGTAAGATCAACTTGTATATTTTTTGTGTCTACATTTTTCCCCTCTTTGAAGTAATGTACTTGTTGTGTTGGTTCAAAGAATAAACTGTTGTGATCAAAAGTAAAAAAATTATGATTTTTCGGATGCCCTGCTGCTGCCCCAGCGAGAAGGATTATGCTGGTATATTTCCCCCTCGAGAGATTGAGCGGAAATGTTCGATTTTCTATTGATCAGAGGATGAAAGATAATTCTTTAAAAAGATCAGATATTTGACATAGACAATTTTGATGATGTATAGACAGTCATCGGCCATGGGTAGCCTTATGTATATTTTGATACAACACACCAACTTTGGATGGAAATGTTAGTAAAGATAGAAGAATAAGAAGAAAATAATGATGACAAGAGGATCCAACAATCCGTTATTATTAATGTTGATGATGATGATTTGCTTACCAAGAGTTGGGATTTTAAAAGGGCCAATTACTTTATGTTTGATAACACACGTAGGTGTGATGCATCAAGGTATGAAGAACCAGGATGGCGTTGTACCTAGTGTGATGGACCTTGATTTGACAATCAGATAGGAGTATTCCTGTTCACACTTGACATATAGAGCCTTATCCAAAATGTAATTCAAATATTCTAAACATCTCGAACCAAAACATAGAAAAGAAAGACTTCCTATGTGGTCAACAAGATATCTAAAACATCCTCCTTATACCCCAAACAAAGCACACATGACAAAATTATTTTACAAGAATATCCAACAAGCACAGCAGATAAAAAGATATTGATTGTTGTCCCATTCCTTTCTCTCTAAATCTTTCTATTTAGACATCATCGAGAGGTCCTTGGAATGAGCGCAATAAGATAAATCCAAAGCATAGATAAAGTAAACAAGCAAGCTAATGTTCTTCATATGGCTAGCCAAGACTAAACTACGGTAATGCCTGATGTTGATGTCCATCATAGGAAGCTCACATTCCTAGGACATGTTGTGATCAAGTGATAATGAGATTTTGATTGGATGATAAGCTATTAATACTCCGAGTTGATCAATTTGCTAACTTACTGACCTAGACTTTAAGACTTTTAACGATTGAGCTTTCACTTTAGAACCTGCTAGACTTGCTTCTGATTGGTCACCAAAGAATGAAGGCGATGATTGATTTATTAGGAGTGATGATTATTTCGAGTGAGAGCGAGATGAGATGGATGCACCATTTTGGGTTTTTTTCAGATATTTGGATGTTTTTGGTGTTTTTTGAAATGTTTTGAGGTTGATTTTGGGATTTTGAGATTTATGACCAAGAGACTAACTTAAAGACCTATCCTAGGGGTCTCGGGAGCTGATCAACAGATTAGTCGTTCCTACATTATACACACAAAGACCACGTAGTTCGACTGACAATTGACTTGACTCGATGATGAAATAGATTGGAAAACAGATTGCCATTTCTATTGTGACAAGTGCCTAAAGGACTGACCTAAAATGTCTTGGGGGATGATCATAGATCAACCTTGCCTACATTCAAGCTCAGATACGACTTAGTTCGACTGACAATTGACTTGACTCAATGATGAGAGAGATAGGCAAACGGATTTCCATTATGATGGACGCCTAAAGGACTGACCTAAAATGTCTTGGGGGATGATCATATATCAACCTTGCCTACATTCAAGCTCAGAGATGACCTAGTTTGGTTGACGACTCTATTTTTTATTTTTTCAGATTTTGACATGCTTTGGATTTTGATATGATTTGGATGTTTTTGGATTTTCGCATGATTTTGACAATTTGAATATGGATATGATATGATATCAGTGCTCTGTTTTGGGATTTTGTTGAAAATCAAGCTAGGTTGATTGATCAAATTGATGGATTGATGATGATAACATTGTTGAAGATACACAACAATGCAAGGATAGTGTTAAGCAACTCAAGGATTTCAAGATTGATGAGGATAACATTGTTGAGGATACATAACAATGCAAGGATAGTGTTAAGCAACACGAGGATTGGGAAGGATATCCCGAGATGATGATGGATTGGTTGGATTTGATTGATCAGGATTGATGATGATAACATTGTTGAGGATACACAACAATGCAAGGATAGTGTTAAGCAACACAAGGATTGGGAAGGATATCCCGAGATGATGATGGATTGATTGGATTTTGATTGATCGGGATTTTGAAGCTTGATTTGGGACAAAATTGTTTTGATGATTCTATGTGACATTGAAGTACACATTAGATGCAACTGATATTGATTTTGATGTTTGATGAAAGATAAAGCTTGGTAAGGAACATCATCTCATCAAAATATGCCATGGGCTAGTGATTTGGATTTTGGCTCACAAATGCTTTGACCAATTTGATTTCAAGTTTTCCAATGTTCGGATCACCACATAAGTTGGAGGATATATATCAAGATTTATTCCTGAAGCAAGATGTAAATATCTGCCCCCAGTGTCTAGTAATGTATGAAATGCCATGGGTGGATGCTTGAATCGGTATCTGAATGGATAAATACGGTAAGAATGCAAAGGATTATCTTGTGACAAGATAAGGTGCTCGAATAGAGGATGCTCATTTGGATAATGCTTCAAGACTCAGATAATGTTGAATAAGATAGGATCAATGAAAATGACCCATGTCAAGATGTTTACCATAAGCAAGTGTAAAGTGTGCACCAAAGTTGGTCAAGATTAAGATAACTTGGACCATGGATGCATATGGATGAAAATGGATTGGATAAATGGTTCATGGATGGATGGATTTATTATGGATGGTATAAGATGCTTTTACCTGACTGGCGCACGTAGATTCTTGATTCTACACATGATGCCTATTTGTCAGGTTTTCATCATGGTACCTATCCAAAGTGCTCTGAAATAGTTTTCACTAGAGGACGATTTTTCTCTTTACTATTTTCAATCCTTTTTCTGATTTTTTTTTAGATTTTTATATTTTTTGATATTTTTTGGATTTTTGATATTTTTTGGATTTTTTGTTGTAAGATTTTAAGCTCATGTTGAATCACCTGGTGGTGCTAATGTAGATGCTTCTATCATAATGTTCCATCGATGTCCTATTTGAAGAAGATGCTTTGCTAACATACGTGCACTTGAATGCAACTTTTGAGATTCCTAATCTACTTTGTCGATATCGGAGTTAACTTTGTCCTTGTATGCACATCATGATAGAGTGTCTTTTGAATCCTTATGATGAAGGGTCATTGCCAACACATGGTCAATGTGATAATTGGATATCATTCGTGGAGGCATGGATCGTGGAGTGTGTTTAGGAATAAAATTTGAATTGGTTGATAGTTTGGAACCTTTGACTCTCCAAACTTGGGAAGATGAGCAATGATGGGTGGATACAGAATGTGCATGGAATTAGGACCAACTGCTTGATATACTTTGTACGTCACTTGAGAAGCCTGATTTTTCCTTTGTGGACATCTTTGATGGATACTTTTCCCTTTTTTAATTTTTCCCCATAGTTTCTTTGACTAATGGAGTTTGATAAGGATAATCTTTCTTTGTATTTTTTGGTATCCACTTGTATTTGATTTGTCCTTCTTGCTTGAATTCTTCATTTGTTTTGATAATGTTCTTTATACTTTGCTTCAAATCTTTCTTTTGATGTTGGTCCCAATTTGTGGATGGGGTGATGGGTGGATGAAGATTCGTGACGTGGCTGGTTGTAGTATTGGCATTGGTTTCATCATAAGGATTCTTCATGCTCCCTATGTTGACGTTTGCTTTTGATGAAGTTTCCCACAGTATGGTGGAAGTAGTACCTTCATGCTTTGATTCTACATGTTTTGAGAGGTCTTGTTTAGCAAGAATTCTCTGATAAATGACTACTATAGATGATGTTATTTCAATTTTCTACTCTGCTGACTCTAGAATATCATGATGTTGGATATCTTCATACATGATTTCCTCAGTTTAAATTTGGGGTATATCTAATCCTAATGTTGACAACTGAGTTTGACTGTAGGAATCAATATCCTTCTCTTTTGGTGTAATAATGTCAGGAGTAAAGGAATCTTGTTCTGAATGAAGATCATCTACGTGTCCATCCACAGGAAGCATCTCATGGGTAGATGGAGGAGTATGTGCTATGTGGATGTGATCATCTCGTATATATAGGAGAGTGTCCATTATATCATTGTAGTAGCTTGGAGATACAAATTCTTGATCTCGAATGATTTTGGAATCGCATTCGACATGCTTTGAATCAAGTTCTTGACATGGGTCAATTTTAAATAATGGATTGCTTATAAAGGGTTCTTGGATATCTTCATTAGGCATAGGAATTTGTTCAAATGTCATGAGGTCAAAGGATGTCCATATGTTTTGGAAAGGATCATTGCTAGACCTTGGTGAAATATGTTGATCATGCTTTGGAATAAATTTTTGAGATATGACCTCTAACTCATTAGGTGATGTAGAGACATTTTCAACATGATCATCGGTCGAAGGATCTTTATCATCATTTTCAACAATTGTGGTGGGAATCTGTTGCAAGCTTTGTTGAGCAAGTAATGCATGCGTTTGTTGCTAAGCCAACAATGCTTGTTGTTGTTCATGCTATTATTGTGCCAACAACGCTTGTTGTTAGTCGTGTTGTTGTTGTGCCAAGAACACTTGTTGTTGGGCTTGTTGTTGAGCTACCGCCTATTGTATTTGATAATATTGCAAGGCTTGTTGATATGATTTTTGTTGGGCTGCTTGCAATTTTGCTTTGTATTGTGCTTGCGCTTGCACTTGCTAGGCTTGATATTGGGCTCGGCTTTGAGCATGCGCTTGTTGGATTACTTGTGCAATTTGAGCAACTTGTGCGGCTTGTGCAGCTTGGTCAACTTGAGTAGCTTGAGTTTCTTGCATAGCTTGGGTAGCTTGTTGTTTTTGTAGTAAGGATTTGGCTTGTGCAGCCTATTGTGCATGTTGCACTTGTTGAGCAGCTAGTTGTGCAGCTTGTTGATTTTGGAGTGTCATTTGTTGGGTGGCTTGTCGAGCTGCTTGCAACATGATGTTGAATGAATTTTTCATGTTGTGTTTTGGCGGTGGTGGCAGTGGATTAGGAATGGTGTTGACCGTTGTGATGATCGGAACAGTCATCTTGATGATTGGGGTTTGAGTTGTGGATGGCATGATTGTGATGCTTTGAGTGATGTTTTGACATGGAGGTATGGGTGGGATTGGAGGCATGATCCCAAGAGGTCTTTCCACAATTGTGCTTATGTCATAGTCGAAAGGGAGTTTAGTCTCTTCCTTTGCCAACTCAAGCATGTATTGGGAGGTATATAACTTCATCATAGCATTGACAATTTGATAATTTTTTGGATTTTGCACCATTGCTAGGATTTCCTCTTATGTCATCCCTAAGATGTTGTTAGTGACATCCTCTACTTGACCCTCCTCTTGAGGATTTTGTGATGGTAGAGATAAGTTGCTTGGGGGATTGTTTGATCTGACGGGATTCATTTCGAGGGCAGGTTGAATTAGATCACTTGAAGTTGATGTTTCCTTGGTAACTTCCATATTCTTCTTGTGTTGAGATCTTGTTTGCACCATAAAATAGAGATTAATCGATCTAACTTCAGGTACAAAAAGAGAAGAACTAGGATAGATTAAGGATCAAAGTGATGATGAAAAATCAAGGATGGATGATACGGATGATAAAACTCTTGAATAAATTTGGGGGAGATGCTAAACTTTAGGGCTTGAGTTGATTTTATTTTGATTGAGGATAATTTGACTAAGTGCGTTAAGTCAAACAAAGTGATTTTTGACTTGTAAACTCTAGGAAGTCCTATTATCCTAGAGAAAACTCGCGTACAAAAGGATAATTTGGCTAGGTGTGTTAAGCCAAACAAGATGATGAACTCCTAGACCCCAAGATGTTGGATTTTTATCAAGAGGTAAAATTGTCCACAAGAATTGATGATTTGACTAAGTGTGTTAAGTCAAACAAGATGATTTTGATTTTTCCTAAAAGTTTAGCATGATGCTTTCAAAGTTCCCAAGAGTTTGTTGGTGAGGTTATTTTTGATTTTTTTATGGTTGAGAGATTGGGTGAGAATGATGATTTTGATCCTAGACTTGACCTAGATAAACTCCTTCTTACAAGACCTCGATTTTGAAGAACACGCCATACTTCCTATATGAGAAAAGTAAACCTTCGAAAAAGAGTTGGATTTTGTTGATAAAAAAAAACTCATACAAGTTAGGGTTATTTCTTGAGGCTTTCTTGTAGAAGTTGTAAACCAATATTTCTCTAACTTGAAGAAGTCTTTCAAGACACTCCTCACGAGCTTTTGGACTAATACTTTTGAACTGTGGTTTATGAATTTTGATTTTGTGTGAAATCATTTGAGGGAACACATGTGTGGGGTCAATTGTCCTTATCTTTGCTTAATGAGTTCTTTTTACCACAAACAATTTCTTGATTAAATTTCAAACTAAATGTCTATGCCTCAATTCCTTTTCATTCCACAAGGTCCATTATGTGAAAATCAAGGTTTCAAGAGCATAGTTTCCTAGGTTGACTTTAGTATGAGTGAATTATGACATAAATCCAAATGCTTAGAAACCTCTAAGGATAAAATCCCTAGGGAAAGCAACAACACTTGGATTTGGTCAAAGGTATTTGGCCCTCCTAAAGGGTTTGAATTTTGGATGATTTGTGAACATTCATTTTCAATTTTTTTGAAACCCAAGCAAAGTGTTTTCAATTCCAATCACATGTACAATCCTAGATTGAAAAGACAATATTTGTTCGGATTCCCACTTGGATAAATCCAGCTACGCATATTCAGTGTGGATGACTAGATGCTTGACCACACTGGCTCCCATCTACAACACACTTCTTGGGTCAGCCAAGCATCAATACCCATGAATCTCCCATGGCATACTTTTCATCTCTACAACAAAACCGTATGTTACGTGGGGCGGCTTCAAAGGACATGACCTTTTGCACCAACAAATAGAAAAAGATTTTTGGCTTCTAAACAAAATTTTGTAGTAAGGGCATCTAGTTTAGGAGGTGCAATGATAAACTCCTTGTAAGAGATATCTCAACCCTTAGAACAAGGGTTTTATGTATCACACATATACTGGGGGAGAGTTATCATGCACCGCTTCCCATTGTCCATGGGTTTCACCGTGAACACAAATTTATATAGCGGTTTGGAAGAGCTTGGCTTTAGCCCATTACCGCTTGAGTCATTCCCTTGGGGTGAATACTTTTTCTCACCAAGGCAGACCCTCTAAGGTAAACAAAATTGAGTGAACATATCCATAGTTCGATCAATCTTTGTTGAGAAATAAAGAGAGAACATGCGTGATATGTCACACTCACACTCACAAGATTGATTCAATTTTAAAACCCAATTTGAAATGCGAAGGTAATTTCTCACACAACTTAAGATCACTAAAAAGACTTTTGATTCTCAAGATCACTATAAAGCATGAGAGAAGTGCATATATCTTTTTAGGGATATTACTTCAGGTAAGTAATTACAAAACAACAAAAGAACTTGTTCATTTTAAGTCCACAAAACAATGATTTGATTCTTTTTATAGCACCAAAAATGAAATATGAAGTTTTCCTTGTTTAATTATTAATCTTCAAACCAAATCTAGTGAGTTTTTCCTAAAGTTCTTTTTAAGCCCTTTGTTGCAAAAAATTGAAAAAAAATTGCAGTGTTCTTTTTAGAGCCCAAAAGAAATTTAGTGTTTCCTAAAAGCATGAAGGACAACAAATTCTTTAAAAGATATTATGAACTCTCTAAGAGTGTTAAACAAACACTAAAGTGTTCAAAAACACTTGGGGTAGTGCAAAAGTGATGCCATGATGCAACCTTCAACTTCGTTTTCCTCCTTGTCCTAACCTGCAAAACTGATTAAAAATCAGGATCCACAGAGATAGCAAACAGGTTAGAAGTCCAAAAAGTCAAGAATTAAAAAGCACATGTCAAAATTAAACTAATTTGCATTTTTTACTTTAACCCAACGGTTCTATTAGCCAGTGTGGCGAAGTTTCAAAACTCCAGCGGCACAATATAGCGCTGCTAATTTTTGACAACGACACTCTGCAATGAAATAGAGACCGCGATTACGGCTTTGTTTTCGTAGCGGTGTAGTTTGAAATTTGAATAGTCGGCAGTTAAGTTTGGAAATTTGAATTTTCAGGCGGGAAGAGCTTAGCGACGAAGTTTGGAACTTCAAGTAATCTGATATTGCACAGCATGACAATCAATGGTTGATTTTCGTGGAACCTACAAAAAAAATGCAAAAAAGCATGAAATTTCTTAAAAAAACGTGATTAAAACTTGAGATTTGCCTTCCCTCTAGCACCAAAATGTGAACCCTAATCCTATACCTACACAAACATAGCAAACAAACACATAATTAGATCAAATGCAAGTAAGAACAAGGATTCCCCATGAAATTCATTAACAATACTCAAAATAGGAAATGAAATGAAGAACAAACAAGAAACTAAGTTAAATCATATTCAAGCAATGCAAACACTCAATCCCATGGGGGAATTGGTGCCAATTATGTGTAGAAATTAGCCCTTTCCCAACTCCTTTGTAAGATTGATGATTTGATGGAGATTGATCCACTTTGTTGATGAAGAACAAGATGATTTTTTGATAAAACCTGTCATAAACTAGCTATGGTGATGGAAAATGCTCAAGAAATAGATGAAATTGCTCTAATGTGAAGATAATAACTTTTCTCTCAAATTGTGGATGAAGATTGAGGAGAAGAACCTCTTATTTATATATTTAAAAATTGGAATAATGAACAATATTGAGCAATGTGGGATCATTCAACATCCAATGGCCAAGTGCCACTTGTCAGAATGTGAATGGAGGAAGCTTGAACACATTTTGGTGACTGTGCACAATAAATGATATTAGATTCAAATTTGAAATTTGAAAGTTGGCAAGTTTAGAGGGAAGGGAAATGGAGTTAATGTCACTTGGCTCAATGCTAAGGATTTGTAAGAGGCATTAAATGCCTTGTTGGAAGTACCCATCCCCTTTTGGAGGGATTTTTGAATTGGAGGAATATTCCACAAAAGATCCCCTCTTGAATGGAAATTGATGAATTAATAAATCAAATAAATTGATTTATTGTGCAAGTGGAAAAATCTAGAGAATTTAGGTGATTAGGATTAAATTAATCAGGGTCTAATCAATTTAATAGGAGATTAGATGATTTGACAGTTTTGACTTAGATTTTAGGATTTAAATAAATCAAAGTTGTGAGGAATAATGATTTTAGATTTAATTAAATAAGAATTGATTTATTTAATTAAAGAGGATGATGTTAGATTAAATCAAATAAAGATTAATTTATTTAATTTAAAGAGATGACTTTAGAGATTAATTAAACAAAATGATTTATTTAATTAATAGAAGAGAATGACTTAATCAGATAAATTTGATTTATTCAATTAAGCTGAGAAGGTGATTCAGGACGAAACGGTGTTAGTAATCAGGATCAAGTGTGTAGGATCAACCTGCATATGTTTTGTGTCTACACTACTAAAAGTAAAGCCTACTGGTGCTACAATAAGAGATTGAGGAAAGTAATTGAAAGTGATAATGTCAAGGTTGATGAAGACACAGTTAGACCATCCAGAACCCGCGGATATGACTCAGACGATTAGTATGACAGTTCCGATAAAGGAAAGAAAGTTCAGACTCTAAATCAAGTTCAAATCATTCCGGTGAATCAGGAAAATCAAGAGGAAGAAACTACTGAAAGTGCAGAAGTGGGATCACAAGAGCTTGAAGTTCAAGAACACCCTAAGACTCCAAGGTATGTAAGACTAAATCATTCAGAAGATTAGATTATAGATGATAAGAACAAAGGTGTTCAAACTAAGAGAAGAATTGCAAAATAATATTGTTTGATCTCAAAGACTGAGCCTAATAGTGTCAATGAAGCATGCAAAGATGAACATTGGGTGGAAGCAATGAAAGAAGAACTACTGCAAATTGAGAAGAATGATACATGGATTCTTGTTCCTAGACCTAAGGATAAAAATGTAATTGGAACTCAATGGGTCTTTTAGAACAAACTGAATGAGAAATGTGAAGTTGTTAGAAAAAAATCAAGACTGCTGTGTAAAGGATATTCTCAGATGGAAGGAATTGACTTTGGAGAAACTTTTGATCTTGTTGCTAGGATTGAAGTTGTGATACTATTTCTTGCTTATGCTACTTACAAAAACTTCAAGGTTTATCAGATGGATGTCAAGCTAGCATTTCTAAATGGTGAACTGGATGAAGAAGTGTACATTGAGAAACTTGATGGATTTCAATTGACTGATCAGGGAGATATGGTTTTTCGATTGAAGAAAGCATTGTATGGACTTAAGCAATCCCTAAGACCATGGTATGCCAGATTGGACAAGTATTTGTTGAAGCTTGGATTTAATAAAGGTATTGCTAATAGTAATTTATATTTCAAGATTGATCATGATAAAGATTTGATTGTTGAATTCTTTGTTGATGAAATCATTTTTGGAGGAGATAATAGTGTGTGCATGAAGTTTGCTGATGAGATGCAAAGTGAGTTTGAGATGTCTATGATTGAAGAAATGAAATTATTTTTGGGATTACAAATTACTCACCTAGATAGAGGGATTTTTATATCTCAGTCCAAGTATGTGAAAGAATTGCTAAAGAAGTTTGGTATGGAAGATTCAAAGCCAGTTGGTACACCTATGGTGACCGGATGTAAGTTGACACAAGATGATGATTCTCCTAAAATAAATCAAACTAGATACAGATCCATGATTGGTGGATTTCTCTATTTGACTCAAACTAAATCTGATATCATGAATGTCGTATGCATTATTGCAAGATTTCAAGCTGATCTGAAGGAATCTCATGTGACAGTTGTGAAGAGGATTTTCAGGTACTTGAAGGGGACGGTTAATTTTGGCCTATGGTATCCTAAAGAAGATGACCTTACTTTGAGTGCTTTTACTGATGCTAACTGGGCAGGAGATGTGAATGACAGAAAGAGTACTAGTGGTGGTGCATTTTTCTTGGGAAAGAAGTTGATTTCATGGTTAAGTAAGAAGCAGAATGCCATTTCTTTATCTACTACAGAGGTAGAATACATTGTTACTGCTAACAATTGTACTCAAGTATTGTGGATGAAGCAGATGTTGAAAGATATCAGAGTTGTGTGATGAACCTATTGCTATATTCTATGATAATTCAAGTGCAATTAACATTTCTAAGAATCTAGTGTTGCATTCAAAAACCAAGCATATATCTATCAAGTTTTACTTTTTGAGAGAGAAGGTGAGTGAAAAGGAAGTTAGATTCGAGTATGTGCCCACTAAGGAACCAATTGTAGATATGTTTACCAAGCCCTTGCCTAAGGATACTTTTGAGTATCTCAAAGGGAAGCTAGGGGTGATTACCCCTCCTAATCAGAATTAAAATGCAATGACTTGCATCATTATGTGCATTTCATAGTCATATCGTGTGATCCAGATTGATGTTGTGGTGGCTGCTACTTAGGGGGAGTAGTCAGATGTTTACAAATGTGGTTCAGAGCTTGTGTGGAGAAAGATAATGTGTACCTTTGTCATTGATGTCAAAGGGGGAGAAGAGTCTTCTGAAAAACTGTGAAAGAGTTAAGGAGAAAAGAGTCAAAATCTAAGGGGGAGAAAGTATCATTGATGGTGTTTTTCACATCATGTGTTGCCATCAATTCTAAAGGGGGAGATTGTTGGATATTTCTGATATGCGGTTGTCATTGATGTCAACACTATATCCATTGATGTCTTTAAGGTTGTATATGTCGAGGATATTGAGAAAATTATAATAAAACAAGTTGTAGGTTATCGGTGATGCAATGAAGTTCAGTATGATGGCCAACTCAGTATATTGATGATAAGAATTTGTGTATTAAAGGGTTTGTTGAAAAGTATATCTAGTTTATCCACATGAAGTTTCAGAGGTTGCATGAAGATTTGATTAAGTTATGAGTATCTGTGTTCTGACAGTTGTTTTGTTGCTTTAGTTGGTATTCCTGAAAGAAGATGATGTGATTCTAGTAATTTGAGTTGTTGTGGATGCTTTTGTGGTGATTCATGATGCTTGTGGATGTTTCTAGATCGTGCTCTATTTGTTTTTTTGGTCTACATTGATGGTTGTGCTCACAATTGGTGATTTTCTTCTGTGAGTTCATGTTTTTCATGATCATGACCGACAGGGTGATTGTAGCATGTTGTGGATCTTCGAGCCATAATTGTTTAAGGTGTTTCATGTTCGAGACATGTTTTTTTGTGTCCTTACTGTTAGAGTAATTGGATATTTACTTTATTAATTAAACAATATTTGTTTAATTATGTAAAGTTCCCTTTTACCTCTTTTCACTTAAGCTAACATTAGGTGCATAGTAATTAATTACTTTATTAATTATTATTGTGCAAGCCTAGGGTTTTCCTTTTTAGGGTTTTCATCTATATGTAGTTGAAAACTATCTTTTGTATCAATTAATTCATTTTACATTTTGTGTGAATTCATGGCTCCACATTCTTGAGCATTTCCTTTGTTGCTTCTCTTTGTTTCTCCTTGTAACAGGTTATTTGCTTGCAAAGATCTTTTGGGTTTCTATGGTGTTGTATTTTCTCAACTCCAACATGGTATCAGAGCTTCAGATCTGCAGCTGCTTGTTCTTGTTTTGAAGATTTTTGGAGCTACAAGGGTTTGTTGCAAGCCGTTTTTTATTGGAGCCATCATCATTTTTGCTTCAAAAATCTAGTTTTCACTCATTTGCAGGAAAAACGATTTCTGGGTTTTGTAGCCAGCGTCGAAATCTGAACTGGGTATTTTTAGATTTTGCATATCATGCACAAATCTGGAGAAAATCGCTATTGAAAAAATGGCGCGTGTCATTTTTCTCTTGGCTGAAAGTTAAAAAAAATCATTTTCTCATATTCTGCTTGTTGGATCAAGAAACGATTTCTAGGTTTTGTTTCTAGCATCAAAATATTTCTGGGTTTTTATTTTTGTCTACAAACAGTGATTAGATTTTCCAAAAATCAAGTTAAAAATAAACGTTTTTTTGTTAGAAAATTCGTTTCCTATAAGCTAAATTCAGTTTTGAAAAATTCATAACTTTTGGCCACGGTGTTTGTTTTGCGCAAATGAATAGGCATTGGAAAGGTGTTACAGTGTTATTTCAAAATCTACAGTCTATTTTATCAGAATATTTACCAGGTATTTTTTATTCAGCTTTGTGTGTTTTTACACTTTGTTCAATTACTTTGTCATTCTAGCTCCTTCATGGGTTTTGTTTGCGTGGAATGGATTATATTAATTTGATCTAAATGCTGTAAGATCAGATTTCTCAGTTTTTTTTCATTTGAAGAGTTATCATGGGTTTTTCTACTCACCCTTCAGTTGTAATTCTGGAACGGGGTAATTATGAGTCATGGGCAAAGGGTATACTTACACATTATAGGTGGCTTAATATTTTCCCTTATTTGTATGATCTCATACCTGAACCAGCAACTTTAGAGGGTAGATTAGCTTGGGATATTATTAGAAATCACATAGTAAGACTTATATTGTCTAGTGTTGATCATGACACTATGTTGGTTATATCGGGCATTGATTGTCCTCACCCACTTTGGACACGTCTTTGGGAGATCTATGGAGACCCTATTCTATCTCCATTCCCAGATAATCCTGCTTCAGATTGTCTCATACCAATTGCTTGAAGAGAGAATACACCATTTGATCATGATACTTTAGAGGAGCTTGAGTATTTAGACACCCTTACATGTTCCAATGGATCAGAGGTTTGTCTCCTAATTCCTACTCTTCAGATTGAGATTTCATCAACATCTCTTGTTGTTCTTGATTAAGTGCAGCAGGGAATCATACATCTTCCAGATATAGCTACTTTGGACTCTTATGTTGCAGACATATATTTCTTGTTTGTTGAGTCCTATATTGCAGATTTGGAAGATTATTTTGAGGACATTCATCTCCTCTACCTTGACAGTCAGGTTATCACTGTTCGCCCACCATTATCTATGCATTCAGAGGTTGCATTTCAATATTCTCCACATCAGTTTGGATTTGGCATTATTTGTTTTCATTCAGACAGTGAGACTCTTCAACATCCTATCATGGCACACATCTTGAGACAGATTGGTTCATCATTCTTCATAGGGTTTCTTCGATACAAGTCCATGGATCCGTTTCTTCCCAAGAGGAGGAATATCATTTTCCGCTTCAGGATCTCCTTTTGGATTCTACATCAGGCATCTACCATTGTGACAGGAGTTTCTTCATTGTGGGGGGGCCTTCTTCTCTCTTTCTATCTCTCCTATGGAGATCATTGTACATGTACTTATATGATAAAAGTTGTCTATGGGGGGTATCATGTTATCCACCTCCTATCCTTCTTTCATTAGTGCATTGCATTCCTTCCTTGCATTCTATTTTGGGGAGGAGTTTTGTTCCCACTGGATTTTCTCCTTTACCCCATTTCATTTAGTTTGCATTGATTTTGTACATGGGTACCTGATCTAGCCTTGTTGTCGGGACCCATTATTTTTGCTTTCAGTAGCTTCTTCTAAGTTTTAGCTTCTCCTTATGTCTATCTTAAGGGGGGGTGTTAGAGTAATTGGGTATTTACTTTATTAATTAAACAATATTTGTTTAATTACGTAAAGTTTCATTTTACCTCTTTTCACTTAAGTTAACATTAGATGCATAATAATTAATTACTTTATTAATTATTATTGTGCAAGCCTAGGGTTTTTCTTTTTAGGGTTTTCATCTATATGTAGTTGAAAATTATCTTTTGTATCATTTAATTCATTTTACATTTTGTGTGAATTCATGGCTCCACATTCTTGAGCATTTCCTTTGTTGTTTCTTTTTGTTTCTCCTTGTAACAGGTTATTTGTTTGCAAAGATCTTTTGGGCTTCTGTGGTGTTGTATTTTCTCAACTCCAACACTTACTATATTTTGGCCGACATTGTTTGGTCCACATTGATAAATTGTTTATTGATTTGGGCCAATAGTTTGTACATATTTTATATTTTGTTGGGCCAACATATAGTTGATGTTATCCTTAGTTGCAGATATATATGATCGATTGTTTATACCATTTGAGGGCATGGTGTGCGAACAATATTCTAATCTTTTGAAGGCTAGAGTAAATTGTGAAGAAGAGTGAGCAGAATAAAGTGTTTATGTGCTTAATCGAAACTGTAATCATGCATTAGAAGATGTTATTTTCTCACTTCAAAATTTTCTGGATGTAATCCGAATGTGATTGTAAGACAATGAGTCTTCGTTTGGGTAGTGAACTCTAGGCAGTGTGCCTGAATGCATGTGCATTCCCAATTTATAATATTTTTAACAGAGTATAATCTTGTGGACTAACCTCCACTGTGGTGTTATGTGTGTTTTTGATGTGGTGATGGTTTACACTTTCATGTTTATTTATCAGATCTGAGAATAATTTTTATAAGTATAATTTATGTGACAATTTATTCACCCCCGTCTCAATTGTCTGCCCTTTTGTTGCCAACAACTCCTACTCCTCCAATTGAGATCACAAATCTATCTTGTATTGCTTCAGCAAACTTCAGATATGCATCTTTGAGAGCTTCTAGTGATTCTTTGTAAAAATTAAATTATAGTCTTTCATATCCATCCTTGTAATATTGTGGTTTTAATCATATTCCAATTTTCACTATAATCAAGCAACATTTTTCTCATTTTTTCTTATGGAAGGTAATTTTTGGTGTTCCAAGTTGTTGGTTAATACATTTGTCCCCACTAATTCAATATTAAAATGACTCTATGATACCCAAAATATTATGACAAATAAACCAACAGTTGGAGAAGTTATTTTGTGATGATAAATCTTCTGTGTGTTTAGAGGTATAACTCCCACTTGTAATAGATTTAAGTTTTTGGGGGTTTTCTTTTAACCAAAAAGAAAAAAAGATGACAATAAATAAAATAAAATAGCTTTTACATTCTAATTCATGTGAATGAAAAAAAAACTTGAAGGTTAATTTCTCTTAAAGACATGAATATATATAGCATGCAACTAAAAATTGTTTTTCAAGTGATGTCAAGTACATAGACCAATAAACTACCTTCCAAACTAACCAGATTTTATTTGTTTTAGAGAAAAATCAAAACAAAATATAAAACACTCAAAATAGTTAGTTTACATCACATGAAAATTAACCCAAAAGCCTATTGACAACGCACAAACTCCAAAACATGTTTCTCTATTTAAAATTTTCAAAAATTGGAAAGCTCGTAAAATTACAATATTTTGTATCAAAAATATTTTTTTCAACTTCTATGTGCTATAATTAGACTATCATCAAAAAATTCATTTACAAATCCCATTGATTACATATAAATAATATTTAAAATATAACCAATTATTTTAATTAATTGTTAAATAAAGGTTATAAGAATCCTTAAAATTTCAAAAACTTTCATTGTTTAATAACTTAAAAAATCTTTGAAATAAAATAAGAGAAACAATATTAAACGCTTGGCTAAGGTGGCATGATACCCCCATCCACTTCATGTTTGTCTTTCACTCTGATATTGTGGCATCTAAGCATAAAATTTGGATTTGAAGACACTAAAATCTTTGACAATAGAAGAGAGTTTGTTGTGTCTTGGGATGATTACATTGTCAGTCAATAGCTTCTAGATAACCCTATTGTTCTAAATGCTTTCCAATTTTCCTTGGAGCGTGGTAGATGATTAGCACAATGTATTAGGGTTGTTTTGATGCTACTTAACTTCTTCATAGCTTCCACATTGAATATTTGTGTCTAAATATTTTTCAATCATTTCCCTAAAGTTTTCCCTAACGGACTTAATATCTAAGACTTGTGAATTATTCCATGTCTAAACATTTGAGTTGATGGGTTGGAAGTCAATTTGAATTCCCATCTTTAATTGGTTGTATTCCTTTAATAGTTTAGTCTACTCCTAGATGTTTTTGTTTGATAGCCAATGTTTTTCATTCAACACTTTTTTCTCCACAAGATGCACTTATTTTCATTGGTATTCTTGTTAGGGTTTTCCAATAGAATAGAGGAGATAAATTACCAATTATAATGTAGAATTTAGATGACAAAATAACAAAATAGAATTCACAGAGGTGCAAGACATAAATTTTACGTGGTTCACCCTTTGGGCTACATCAAAAAACAACAACTATTCTATTTTATTAAATTTTCAATGATAAACAAATACAAATAACCTGCAACAATATGTTGCAATGAGCAACTTCGATTCGTCATAATTTTCATTGCACAACAAACTTTGTTTTGTTGCAAGCACCATGCAAAATTGTGATAAAATATCACACTCTATTGTGTTTTTTGTTTCTAAAGCATGAGAATTCCACCTTCCTCCTTGCATGACTTTTTGTGTGCTATTCAAACTTTATGTCATGACTGTTTAAATTTCCAGTTCATGCGACCATTGGTGTTTTTGTTCATAGCAATTCAAAATTTATTTAACTAAATTTCAATAGAATTTATATTAGAATTTCTTTATTAAAAAATTTCCACCCCCTTGCACTCCCCTGTTAATTAATTTGGGGGGAAACCATGTTGGTCAAAGTAACCAAAATCTTAACTCCAAAGTTTGAACAGGCTCCACAAACCAATAATTTTGATATTTTTTTTTTTGCAACCAACTTATCATTGCTTATCTCAATCATTTCCATAATATTTCTATCTACTCTTGCTCAAATTTTTTCTTCTTATTTTGACATGTTGATTTCATCATCAATCTCCTCCTTTATGATGTCAATTTCATCATACAATTTATTTTCCTCCTTGATGCATTTTGATCCTTTTGTTATGATTCGATTACTCTATCATAAGATCGATACTTACATATTTTCTCAATTACTTTTTTACGACTTATTGAGCTAGGATCAAAACAGGAATCAATATTTTCTTGTGGTTGAGCTAAGGTGTTGACTATGGACTTTAAGGCAAGCAGTTTGATATTTCACCTTTTACTTAATTTTTTCTTTAGGATTTTTCTTGCAACAAGTTTGGTAGCTGACACCTAAATATTATGGTTGTCCCCGTCATATAAGGAAGGAACCAAATTATTTTTTGTGATCTTGAAGTCTTTTTGTATCACCTCAATAATATCCTTCTTCATAGATGTATGGACAACTTCCATGTACATGTGACCTGAAGTTGAGTGTCTTGGATTTATTAGGCTAGGGTGATCTCTAAAGTAAATTTGGCAAAGACATTAAATTGGGGGAGGCTCAATTGGGCTACCTTTCTCTTTTTTGATAAGTTTTGTCGTATCCAAGAGGATAGTGTATTGGATAGAGTTCCAAAGGAGGTCTTACTAGTACCAAGAAATAATTGTAGTGGCCTTATGGTAGGGGGTGTAATGAACAAAGGTCCCATTTTATTGAATAATATGATGTCAAGTGAAGATGGGGGTGAAGGATTGGGCTAAACTAAGGGGTTTTGAGTTGAATGTGGTTGATAGGAAGCTAGTGATGAGTGAGATGAAGAGGATGAAGAAGTACTTATCAAAGACTAAGAGGATGCAATGTTGATGGAATCTTCTCCTCCAAATTCTTCTTAAATGACCAAGCTAATTTCTCTTTTTCTTTTCCTTTCTTTACCTTTCCTCTTGAGTTAATTCTACATGTTCTTTCAAGGTTTCTCCTTTTTGGTGGGTCTTCATCATCACCTCCTACATCTCCTCCTATTGCTTGAGAGATAGCTAATGATGTTGGCTAAGAAGGGGGAGGTTTTACTTGCTTTCCTTCTTGTTTGATGATTTCCTTTGTCTCTAAAGGCTTTATACTTGGATTTTGAAAAGTCTTCTTCAACACCCATTTTCTTGTCCTTCTAAGAACAACAGTTGTTATTTCTTCTAAATACCTCACCTCTCTAACATTCGAATTGATGGGAAATATAGGTTTTTTGGATTTGATTAAAATATATGAGATATGTTGGAAGAATGTAATTGATGTTGTTGTTGGCAACATGAGCATTAGGGATAAGTACAAAGGTATATTACTATGTGTTGTAGTGTTGTCATTGATGTCAACATTGTATCTTGTTATGAAGAATTTGGTACAAATTATTTTGGTTCATTCTACCAAGTATTGAAATGATTATGGTATATAATTTTGTAAGATGGTTTGATCTAGAGAAGTTAGTTGTGTTGGAAACTGACAAAATTTCAATTATGCCAATTCAATGTGATAGAGAATTCATTTTTGGGTCCGCACTAGTCTGCAACTGAAGTTTCACTTTGCACTTCTAAAATTATTTTTTTGGTTGTTAAAAGTAATTGATTCCAGAATTTCATCATGTTTTGGCTTTTGGTTTGAGAGATCTAAGTAATAGAAGTTCGGATTGGAAATTGACAATTATTTCTTATATAGTGCATTTGAGTGGGAGAGTCCGCACTTGTCTACGGATAAGTTTTTGACTTTACGTTTTTGAGGATAAGTTGAAAAATGGCAATACTGTGTGAATTTCATTCGGCATCAATTTTTGAGGTCCGCGTGTTTGAATGTGGATACACTGTTGAAGGATTTTGGTATTACGTCTTCAGTGGTGTCGACCTAATCATTTTGAAGGTATGTGAAGGTTAAATAAGTGTTGCGGTCTTATGTGGGATCTATTATAGGTCCATGCTAACCTATTTTAATTTTTTTGAGTTTTTAACCTTGGTGCAAAGTGTGTGTGAAAAGGATTGAAGCCAAAAAGTTATGTTTTGAATATAACATCTAATTATCTGACCTAATTGATGTTATGCTAGAAGGAGATATATGGTAGATCTTTTTTGGTGTTTTGAGGTGTGTGTTTGTGTGATCAATGTTGTGAATGTCCTACATGTGAATATTATCAGAGCAGTGTGAATTTAAGTTGTGAATGTTGAGTAGAAGATTAAAGTGGTGCAAATGTAGAGGAAAGTGGAGTGTTAGATTAGAATCAGATGAAGTGTTTAAAGTCAATTTATTGAGATTTATTGGAATTGTATTTCATGCATATGATAAATGTAATTGTAATAGTTCAAAATAGGTTGTGAGCCATAATCTCTCTTCTATCTTTTTCTCTATGGATAGTGAGTCCACCTGTAGTGAGCACTTTGTTGGTATGTGGTGACTGATCATGCTATACTATACACTCTTCATGTATCCTCATTGGGGTCCGGGTCCAGGCGGGGGTTCAAGGGCAGCAACCCCTGAGAAAAAAAAATCACATTTTTTCGCTTCGTCACCGAAAAAGAAAAAGGTCGACTTTGTAAACCCTAATTTTTGGAAGCTTCTAACTTTTTATAAGTGGCTAGGATGGAGAGTTGTAGCATGGCATTATTCACGATATTGTAATATGTTTTGCACTAGATAATAAAATTATTGGATGGCTACGGTTTTGTGGATGTAGCCTAGATTGGGTGAACCACGTTAAAATATTTGTGTTGTCTTGTTTTTGCTATAATTTCTCATGTGTTGTATTTCTTTGTTGTATTGATCAAATCTGAATTTAACTTGTTATATATCTTCCTTCTAATCCTAACACACTTTTTTAAATACACTATAATCAGTTATAATATATTGTGAGCCAATCCTCACCATGGTTTTTCCCATTTTGGGTTTTCCACGTAAAAATCCTGGTGTTCATCTGTTATGTGATATTGTTGATGTTTCATGCTTTCTCTTTTTATTAAAGTTAATATTCTTTGGTAATTGGATGTTTAATGTTTGAATGGTTTAGGAGAATACTAATTTTCCCCCCTCTCAGTATTTTGGGTGTTCAACAAGATCTGCCAAATTAGACTTATCATCCTCTATGCCTTGGATGTGTCCAATTTAACTTGAAATTTTCAACTTGCCTCAATGAAAACCACATCCAATCTCTTCTCCAAACCTCATATTCAGTATCATGGTCAACCCAATAGTCCTTTGTTCTAGGAATATAGTTGAATCTAGGTCTGAGTTGTGGGTTGTTCTTGACATAATCTTTACTGTCAAAATGGAGATCTCGTCTCAAATAAATGTATTGCATATTTTTCCAAATCCCTTTCACTATTCAATATTAGACAAATATTTTCATTTATAGTGAACTAGCCCAATGGGAAAAGAGACACCTACCTTCTTCCCTCTACATATTTTGTTCAAAAATCACTAATTTTCCTACATACTTTAATTAAAACAAACTTTTCATTCACATACGTGGGAAATTTACAAGGGAGCACATCAAAACCTCCAATTTTGATGTAGGTAAACCTTACGAATTGAATGAAGAACCTCAAATATGTGTTGATCAACTAGTTATCTTTTGAGGATAGCCTCGTACTCATATCACCCTAGAGTTCTCAAATGACATGCATTGTGAATGCATCATTCTCTCTTCTAAAGATTTTTTAATTGTTCTCTAGTTGAAATTGTAGGTAATGATCATATATTTGGAGTACCTTATTGAAATTATCAATAGGAACTAATCCCAACTAAGCTCTCATGCTGGCAATAGCATAGAACAAATATGAAGACATATGGAGAGACTTATTAAGCTAAAATCAGGTGATTTTTCTATAAATTTTATCATTGATTATGTTACCTCAAGTTGATGAATTATTCTTCATGGGTGATAAAAATGATAAATTGGTACATCCATTACTTAAAATTGTGGGCATCCTCATTGCCAATTAATATTTGAAGGAGCACGTGTTAGAAATCTAAAATAGATTGAATAACCCAGGAAAATTTATAAGAGAAATTCAAAGCTACATAAACAAGAAAAACATAAACAATGAAAACCAACAACTTCAAGAGATATGCAATGTTGGGATGATAGAATTGCATTATGATCTTCCAAGATGAAAAATACAATCGAGGTAGTGAGTTAATATAGAACTAAGGAGAGGATAGAGGTGGAAAATCAATCAATAGGAATTGACCACCACTAACCACCAATATTAAATAAAGTGATGAAAAAGGAAAATGTTCCACCCTTTAAGGGTGAAGACAACCTATCACCTTATTTCCCAATTATTAAATAATACTCACTTTATTATCCTAAGCAAGCTTAATAAAACTGTAGGAGAAACCTAGGACTAAGGGAAAATAAAGTAACCCTCTAGAAAAATAAAAACCTATACCAACACCCACATTAAATGTAGCTTAAGAGGATGTAAAAGATGATGGGTCTTGGAAAATAAAGCCATGTTAGGTACCCATGTACATATAAAATCTCCCCAAAGAATAAGAATCCCCCTCTCACAAAAAGGGAGTGTGCCCCCCCCTCCCCCATAATAGAGAGAAATGAAGTGGAAGGATAAAGAAGCCCCCCCACCCCCAAAGAGATCCAATGGTAGATGACTAAAAGTAGATGTAGAGGATGGTCCATGGTTGTTGAAAAACATTCCTGCTATCTCCCCACTCCTGAAAGGAATATGTATGAAGAAACCTCAAGATGTATGAAGTCTATGAACTAGGCTCAAGTGTCCCCATATCGATGTTGAAGGCTCTCATAATAAAATCAGGCATTCTAGGCCACATTGCTGAAAATGAAAACTCATAATTTCATAGAGACTGATGTAGAACACAATCCAAAGACTCAAGTATCTTCTTTGAAGATGTCTCCTCCAAATTTTGATCCAAAGTGTCCAAATTCATATCAAACTATGATCAATGATCATGTAGATAATGAACAAGAGGGTCAAAGTGTATCCTCACAAAAAATGAAGAAGAATCAACTTCATTAAAGAAAAGATGAATGCAATTAATAGTGTCTCTCGAATCTACAATATGTATCTCTATAAACAAGTCTAAAATACATATCAAGAGATCATCCCAAGATGAAATAGGAAGTTTATGTATGTCCTATTGCAAGGAGTTATTGGAAGCTTTTGAAGAAGCAACATTGAGCTCTGAAGTAGCAACAGACACAAGGACAAAAGAGTGTTCCTCAAAGAGAAGATGTATATCCTTAAAAGTGTCATCTAGATCCAAAATAAGGGACCCTATAAATAAACAAGAAATGTCTAATATAAATTGGTCACAATGGACTAAATACAAAAGAAATAAATGACCCTACTAAAATGAATCATTGGAGGCCCTCGAAGAAGCATCTTTGGAATATGAAGTAGTAATAGGTATTTTTGATCGGGTATCAATGAATTGATCATTAATAGAGTATGTTTCCACACAAGATATGGAAATATAAGTTTCAATATCATTCACAAGATCCCTAGTTCTCCAAGGAAACATCACTTTCATATGAAGATATAATGTCTCCATACAATTTCTTAATGATGGTCCAAACAATGAAAGGGAACTCAGTGTACTTTATGTGATGTAGTTTTCTAAAAAATAGTAAGCCATATTACTCTATAGACCATGTCATTATTGTTAAACTATGCATTCTTTTGATCATAGTCACTTGGCTCAGGAATGAGTCAGAGGAGATAGGGTAGTACATCCTACTCAAGGAAGTGATTCTTTATCCCTTGTTTCCAAGACAAATAGTTCTTTGAAGTTAGCTTGACAACAAAAAAATGGAAATAATTTTTAAGAGACATGATTAACCCCACATAAATAGAACTTTATCTCAATTTGAGATTACAAAATGCTAGTATAATCCCAAAAAAAAGAGTGCAAAAGACACCAAATACACTCCCACCCTTTTGATAGTATCAAAAATCAACCCACATTACAAAGTTTTTTTCCAAATTACAATGCTCAATAGGCCCATAATGGCTAAGATTATAAATTTTGATACAAAATGAACTTGAGACATTTTTATAAAAAAACTCCATCTTTTTAGTGTTCTTCAATACCTTTCCAACACCTATTTGTTTCCAAAAAATGGAGCTCTTGGGTGACAGTTATGGCATGTTGAAGAAATTTACAACAAACAACTTCAACCTACAATAAATGAAAAAATTGTTTTCAATACTTATGTGGACCGAAAGTGCTCATCTCTAGATTTTTGATAATATCTTGTTTTCCAAAACTAGACACTGTGGCAAAAATTTATGTTATATTTTTAAATGGTTGATTTAGCCTACAGTGACAACTCTCCTAGCAAAATAAAAATTTGTTAAAAATCAAATTCATCAAAAATGGACAAATTTTATATGAAAATAAAGGTTTTTGGATCATCTGAATGCAATGGAAAGATCTGTTTGGGCCGAAAATGCTCCAATAAAAATTTGTTCACCAAATCTGAGATTTAAACTCTAGTTTGCAACTATATCGAACAGTGGCCAGATTGAGTGAAACAAAATTTGGATCTAACCTTCTTGTAGATTATAAACTCAATAGTGAGCTTAAATCTACACTAGCATGCTTCAAAAATAGACCTATAATATAAAGCCACAAAGAAAAAAATACAAATTTGGTATTTCTATCAAGTTTTTTACTATCCAAGTCATCATATGATGCAAGAGAAAAGCATACTCAACTTTTCAAGATCTCACATAAAAAGTTCAAACTCTCAATTAGGAATTTATGAACTTAGAATTCTAAAAACAAAAGCTCTGATACCATGTTATAAATATGAAATCAATTGAATAACCCAAAAAACTTTATAAGAGAAACTCCAAGCTACATAAATAGAAAAAATCTAAACAAGCAAACCAACAACTCTGAGAGATATGCAATGTTAAGATGATATAATTGCATTAAGAGCTTTCAAGATGAAAAATAAAAGCTAGGTAGTGATTTTATATAGAACTAAGGAGAGGATGAAGGTGGCAAATCAACCAAGAGGAATTGACCACCACTAACCACCAATATTAAATAAAGTGATGAAAATATAAATATTCCACCCATTAAGGGTGGAGACGACTCATCACCTTATCCCCTAGTTATTAAAAAAATAAACTCACTTTACTATCCTAAGAAAGATTAATAATAGTGTATGAAAAATCTAGGACCAAGGTAAAATAAATTAATCTATTAGGAAAATAAAAACCTACACCAACAACATGATGATGTCTAAGATATCATCGACAAAGTTTAACTTCTACAATTTTTTGGGTAATTATGATTTTCCCTTTTTGGGACTACCAACCAATTCCTTATAATTATATTGTAGTAGGAAAAAAAATTCTCAATAAATTTTTCATATGTCAATGTGGTATCGAGGTGTGGTACAAGACTCTCCATCTAATTTAGCAACTAGCCTCTTAGTCATCGTTTAAACTTCTTGGATTTGGGGTTGTAATGATTTATGTACTCCAATACCATGTTTATTCATTGCATGGAAATGAGAAAACCATCTTCCTTCAACGAAACACTTTATACTAGTTTCTATATTATTGGGGACCTATTTTTGTCATTCATTCTTCTCCAGAAGTCGTTGAGGTTAGTGTGCCCTAGTTTTGTGTCCCCAATTTTGAGTAGTGTGATTTCCAAACCAGACATATGCTCATACTCGAGGTATTTTTGCTTAATTTTAGCCAAGGTCAAACTATATACAAGGAAATATAAGTCTTTCAATATGTAGTTAAATAAATTTGGGGGAATTTTGATTTTTTTGCAAGAAATTTTGCGATGGGCAAGTTTTCATGGAAAACAACTTAAAAACACAAAATTTCCCCTCTACTAGCTATGAGAGTGAAAACAACTATATACCTTTATATTTTATTTTTTTCTCTACTTTGTATGGCCCTTGGAATTCTTTCTACACTACTCATTAGATGCACTCTAAAAATTTCACTTTCACAATTTTATTAGCTCTCAAAAATCACCTATTAGAATGTTTTCTTTGCACTTCACTAGATTTATATTGGTTGGAATTCAAATTTCTCAAGATTTGTGAGTGAATTAATGGTGTCTTAAATGTTGGTGCATGTGTAATCCCTCCATATTAATGATGATTGGATTTATTTGAAATGTGAGGTTTTTAAACTTGGTTTTGAGAAGTTTGAGGACTTGTTAAAGCCAAACAATTTGGTTTTGCTTATATGAAATAGGTTTTTCTACCTTTGATGAACCACCTTTGAAAATCTCTTTTGTCTTGGTTGTGGTTATACGTACCTTATCAGCTCTCAATGGGGTTGTGACAACCCTGTCAGGCACTAAAATGGGTTTTGAAACCTTTACCAAGTATCAAACACCTTAATAGACACTTTTCATTTTACTTTTCAATAAGTATAAGTAGAGGCATCTTTACAATCAAGCATATACTTTCAAAACTCTTCACACTGCTTCATTCATCAAAGTTCTAAGAAATACTTTGAGCTTTGAAATGGTTTTGAAAACCATGTTAGAGGTCAACAATTTTTGATAACCTCATTGAGCTTTAATGTGAGTTTTGAAACTATATGAAATCACCAACTTCAACCTTTGGAAAAAATCTTTAGAGAGGACAGCATCATCATTTGATACAAATCGTAGACCTTAGATAGAAGTTTGATATTTTGAAAACATAAGAGTTTGCAATAGTACATTCAAAATTTGATAAGGTTATGATAACATTATCGAGAGTTAATGGGGTTGTGAGAACCTCATCACAGGTCGACAAAGGTTTTTAAACTCATCAAAATTTGTGGATGGCATGATACTTAGATACATTTTGAAGAAAAATTCACAACTAAAGAAAGGGAAAAGTTGGCTTGGAAAAACTAAAGGAAATAAAATACCCAAGACAACAAGTGATCTTGGGAGCTTGAGTCAATTGGTGACTCTAACATGATTTTTTAGATATACTATTTTTTAGATAGATTGCATTGGCAGTTTTACCAAATTCTTCATCGTCCATCATACATGATAAATGTCATTTTTTAAATATTTCTTACCTACATATGAACCTATCAAGTTTAATCTAAATCTTTGGCCCTCGTCGGTCCTTTTTTCAATGAGGTTAACAATTCTAGGAATGACGTCTCTAAATTTGAATGGTTTGGGAATAATTTTGTTGTATTATTGGCTTATGCAGACCTAACCAACCAAGAATGAGGTTGACCCATCATTGGTCAAAATATTGAGGATTTACTTTCTAAATAGTGGATCTCATGCCTTTAGAATATTCTCCCTATTTATAAATATTTTGGGTTCTAAAACAAGATTATTATCTTTTTTATGCAAACAAATCTCACATGTTAGAGTCCAACGATGTAAATTCTTAGTGTATCTTTTATAGGAATAGCAGCAATACTTGTAGGTTTATAGGTTCCTATCGAACGAGAATCAAAAGGAAATATTATAGACTAATCTTGATTTAGCACTTTAGAACTGGTGATCTCTAAGAAAATTTTAGTGATTGTGTCAAGAACTTCCTGAGGGGTTCATTTTTATTTTCTTTATCAAGTTAGGCTCAATTTTATTAAAAATTTTATAATTATTGACCTCAATTTATTTCATACTAGCTTCATTTTGTCCCACATAGAGATCATGTGTTCAATTTGACTCAATTCTTCTTAGCTTGTTCCCTATGTAGATACTAAAAGGTTCAAGATCTCCCTTGACAATGTGGACTTGACCAAGGCAAAGAAAGTGAATCTCTTGAAATAGGGTAGTGGGAGTTTCTCTCATTATATGAATATAAGGCATCCAATAATCATGTTGTAGCTAGTTTGTACATCCATGATAAATAATTTTGTAGGTAGGGTTTTAGGACCAACATTGATAGGGAGATTAACCTTTCCAATGATAGGGATCTTAAGATTACCATTACCTCCAAGGGAATCATTAGTAAAATTAATATGGAATTCATCTCATCCCATCCTTTGGAGGAGGGAAAGAGGGACTACATTGATTGTAGACCAATTTTTGATAATGACACGCTTAAAATAATAATCATTAACTTGGACTTACAAGTAAAGAGTAGGATCACCTTTTCAAGTAATCATCGTCTAAAGGAATTTTTTTGTAGCCAAATGTGACAATATTATATGGGTCATTTGTAGCATTATTGACAGGAGGGTTGAAGTAGTTCATGTCACTTAGCCTAAACTTAGGGCATCAAGGAGAGAATTCCTATGAATGGGAGAGATCTTAATAAGGTCTAATAAATGAGAGAAAGTTGAGTCTTGAAGCACATCAAATGTGGGGTCAGGTTGTCTAGGTCCATGGGTGTTGCAAACTTTCTTATTCATATCAAGTTCTATAAGGCCTAATATGTTTTGGTCAAAGATGTGTTAGTAAGTTTGTTGACAATTTTTGGGCCTATGTTCTCTGTCATGTGAGGTAGGAATGTGTTCATGAAGAGTTGTTGAATTTGTGGGAGGTGTTGGATGATTCTATTATATTATTTATAGGTTGAAGTATCACACCCCTTGTTAGTTCCCAAATTAGTAGACCTCAAAGTTTATAAATTTTCCTAGGTCCTTGCCCCTTTATGTCATTGCCCTATAATGCCCATCAATGATACTCAATCTGATATATTTTCAATGGATCCTATATATTCAAAGTGTCTCTATGTTTCTAGTTTCCCCCTTATACTTAGGTTATTCACCCAAATTGTCAAAGTATGAGAAACCCTTGTGTTCAAGTTATAAATGTTAGGAATTTTGTGAGGTTGTGAACTCCTTAACAATGCAAATGTTTATAAGTATTGGTCTCACAATTCATCAAGCTATTGACGTCACAAATTTCATGAGTTAATTTTTTTTATAAAAGTGGGAAAGGTTCTTCATGTCACAAGGTTCATGAGTTTGCAAACTTTACAAAGTTGCAATATAGTTCACCAAGGTAAGAAAAGTGTTATAAGTGAATGAATATTTAATGAGAAAAAGAGAAAGAAAGCTTCTAGTTCCTCAAAGTCACATTGTTCACAAGTTTGTAAAATTTGTGAAAGTTCACGACATAGTTCACACGAGGTAAAAAATTATGACAAGTACAAAATATTCCTATAGTTTCAACTTGGTTCATGTTGGCCTTCTTTTCCCAATATCCATTTCTTCCCACTTCCTAAGACCTAACCTCCTCCATTCCTTATGTTACTCCCACTCCCCAAAACCCCAACCATTTACCTTGTGTTCCCTATTCCATCAATTTTTTCTATTTTCCATTCTATGAGTACCTTTTTCCTATTCCCTCAAATCTCTAAAACCCAAAATCATTTCACTTCCCCTTCAAAGTTAAGACTTTCAAGCTTACACTTATTCGAGTACTAGTAAGCCTTTCTCCCCATCCTTAATTCCTTCTCTTCATTATCAAGCTTCGAGGTTGTAGGCGAACCCTCCACTTCAACACCATTTATCTAGAGACGAGTCATTTATGCACCTTGATTCTTGTTGTTTTATTCTTCCCTCAATTTCCCTTCAGACTCTAGACCTCCACGTAGACTTGGAAAACCCATCCTACGTTGGTGTGAATATAAAGTCTTTAACCTAGTAATTTATCTCACTAGGTAATTAGGAGACTTATTCACATTATTAAGTTTATTAAGATATAAGATTCTTTCTAGAAGTCTTAGTTGGTTTTCTACAACTTATCTTATCTAGCTTTATTGCATGATTCCTAGGTAGTTAGTATGTTAGTCATCGCATGTAATAGGATTAAGACACATGCCACAATCATGTTCAATCATATTCCTCACCTTGCCTATATAAGGAAGTTAATTGTACACATATGTACCATACTTCATACCTCATCATCATTTTGATAGGTCTTAATATCGAGCAAGCTCATATTCTTGCATACTCTCTTGTAGAAGGTTTTCATTGTTTTTTGCAGGTGGTCTTGTGTATTGAGCTAATTTTCAGCTCTTACATGGTATCAGAGTCAAACCTTGCAAAACCCTTCTCAGATCTGAGGATTGAGCTACTGCTAATGAGATATCTAGGCTATTTTTAGTAAGGTTGAGTATGCTCTTCCCTTGCACCATATGGGGAACCTAGGAATCAGAAAAATTGAAAAAATACCAGATTTGAGGTTGTCTCTATATGTGGGTTTTCATGGCAGGTCACTTATGGCTCATGTTGGAGGAAATCTAAGCTCGGATTTGAGTTTAGGGTAGTTGAGAAAGTCAATATCGACTTTTTTTTAGCCTAAATATGACATTTTTTGCCAAAGCTACAAGGGTTTGGAGATTTGCAAGATTTGGAGGTTGTAGAGATTCTAGTGCACTTTCACCTCGATCAAACCTCACCATCATCTTCAAAAGGCCTGACAAACAAAGATTGATATTTAATATTCCCTATTTCGGCATCGATTGCTTTCGAGGAAAAAAAAATTACCCAGGTACAAGGT